>SJYO01004576.1:31638697-31912603 GCA_006410555.1 Capra ibex
TTTAATTTTCTGTGAATGAGGAACCTTCCTTTCAATACTGGTTGGATCTATCGTATAAGTTTTCGTCTCTGTAATGAAACGGCTGATTCCAGGCAGATCAGTTCCGATACCAAAAAGGATACCAGTACATACCTACACTCTCAACCTGACACTTCTTCCGACTCGTGGTTTTTTAACTACGAAAACTTGACACCACAACCTCTTCTGAGAACTCTCAGGGGACCTGACGTTCCTCTAGGTTGGTCAGGTAAGACTTCCTCTAGTTGGGACCCTAAAGAAACCTTCCTTACTACGATTTCGACTTTGAGGTCATGAAACCGGTGGAGTACTCGTCTCAACTGAGTAACCTTTTTTGAGACTACGACCCTCCCTAACCCCCGTCCTCCTCTTCCCCTACTGGCTCCTACTCTACCGACCTACCGTAGTGCCTGAATTACCTGCACTCAGACTCACTTGAGACCCTCTACCACTACTTGTCCCTCCGGACCGCACGACGTTAAGTACCCCAGCGTTTCTCAGCTTGTGCTGACTCGCCGACTTGACTTGACTAACAGATCAACTTACGGGACATAGTAGAGACTGTGAATAGACGGAAGAGACCTTTTACGTAAGTCCTTTGTGGGGAACGGAGTGTCCCGACACCGTTCTAGTTTACATTATCTATTGCACTCCACACCACCTCCGTAGCCCAGACACTGGCCGTCCGGGGACCCGGTGGGACGGGTCCCTCGTGTCACCAGCTCCCTCGCACACAACATCACACATCATTATCTGACCAGGACCTACGGAAACGACCCTCCCTGCAACGGACCTCCACACCGGTCAGACCACACCAAGACGCTCCATTCATTCACGGAAGGTTCACATCGGAGTCTTTTCGTTCAGTCTCAGTTCAAGTCCAGGAATTATTTCGGAGTCAAAAACAAGGTCACCTCAAACCCGATGTAGTGACGGGACTTTAAATACACTTAATTTTCTTTAATGACTCCTTAAGGAAACAAGGTCTTCAGGGAACTCACCCACTCCGGTCACCAACAAAGGACGTAAGTTATACACTACCCTAGCAAAAAGAGACGAAAGTGTAAAGAGGAACGGATTTTTTATTAATGTTGTCATAAAATTAGATGTCCGAGCTGTGTCTAATTCTTGTAACACAGTTGACTTTATCGTAATTGAATTATTTTTAGTGACTACCATTGTATGACAAAACGAAGAAGAACGTCCTACTCCTGTCGTACTTGTAGGGATCCACACGGAGACCCGTCTAAATCGGTAAGCGAAAACTAATCTTCTTTCTTCCGGTAGGTGAACTTTCCACTCATTTCTAAAGGTACACAGAAAAATAATGTTTTATAAAGTTTGAATGACTTCTCAATGTCCTACTCGTCGTTCAAAACACACAGGTGCTGGATGTAAATTGTAAACAATCGTAAAACGGTATAACACACACACAAGTCCAAAGGTATAAAAGGACGACTTTGTACACTTTCATTCAACTTCTCTAGTACTACAAAAATAGGATCTAAGAACCCCTACGTCAAGGATTTTAATTCCTATAAGAGAGGACTCTCCGTAAAATCTTGTACGTATTTGAGATACCGTCTTAGTAAATCAATGCATGTTAGTGTAAATCCGTTACTAAACGAATTACCTGTCTGGACATTATACTTAAACAAACTATACTTTTTGTAGACTTATATTTCGTAACCTTAAACGTGAGACGTACACGGGACACATCGTCTCCTAAGGACACGAAAGAGACAAGGACCATTGCACGGTCAGACGGGGTGACACCGACTACAAACAAGAGTCTAGTCCCCTAACCTAATGACGAGAAGGAAGAAGGATTAGTCGGAAGTGTGCATCTGGTCAGAGACACTAGATTACACTAGTTTCCAGAATTGACTAAAAACTTTTGGCTTTGAATGTCCTCTTATACTTTTCTTGTGCTCATCATTACAGATCAACTCAAAGTCAAGTCAGCGAGTCAACACAGGTTGAGAAACGTTAGGACACCTGACGTCGTGCGGTCTGAAGGGGCAGGTAGTGGCTGAGGACGTCGGACGAGTTTGAGTACAGGTGGCTCAGCCACTACGGTGACTCCATGATCAACTCTAATCATATCATTTTAGTTGTAATCTTTCTCAGTCTTACTAAGGGTCGGGATATTAAACTGATGGACGTAACTTTGAAATGAACACAAGAATCTCTACACACAAGACAAGACTAATGTCAATATAGTTCCGGTCAATGTGTTGACAAGTAATGTCAAGATACATTAAGAACGTTCCACCGACAACCGATAAGATGTAAGATTAGAGTCAATGCAAGGTAAATACCATAGAAGAAGTTCATCAGGGACTCATAACTTCGTAAAGAAGTGTCTACAAATACTTGACCTCAATTGATAAGTCTCGTAATAAAATTTTCTTCATATAAATTCGCTCGGTGAATCTCACCACCTCAGGAAAAATTATAAGAGTGATGAGTAAATTTTGTCTTTCAATCACTATCGTCATTTCAAAGACTTCCCGTGATTGTAAAACTTCCTCGAATCTGACCTTAATGTCTATAGAGTCTTACTAGATCGACCGAAAGAGTGACAGACCAATACGAAACTCTACTACTATTCCTACCGACCCCGAGGTATACTCCGTTCTCCGAGACTTCCTACTACCTTTCCCTTGGGAGTACCCCGAGACACACCCCGGAAGTATACCGAGAGACCTGGTGAAGGTTCACCACCTTACAAAAATAAAATAAAAACTTCGAAAGTAACTTTATCTTGTATCTACGTTCTTTTATCCGTATTACATTCACATATCAAGTTACGTCGAAAGTCTGATTCGAGTGAACACAGTGGTCTTCGGTCTGGCTCTTTGTTGTGAAAATCGTGTCGGAGTACGGAGGAGATCTGTGAACTATGACCTGTACTGGATGAGCCACCCCTTAATGAGAGAACTGAAGATTCTCGTATTTAATCAAAACGAACAAAAAGAAACACACACACACACACACGCACGCACACGCTCTCTATATTGTACTAATATATTACGTCTAACATAAGAAGGCCCAGGTTGGAAGAAGTCAGTTGTTCCGTACTGTCTCTATGGACGTATAACAACGTAAATCAACATCCACCTAGTAAAAGTAACGACCTCTCGTAAGGTAAACACTTAAGTCGTCAAATAAGGAAGTCAATTAACGACCACTAACCCCCTCCCGTGAGACTTCGGAATTGGTTCCAAAGTAGGAGTAACACCAGTACCAACTCTACAGGACTCAACAGGTTGGAGACGGGTCGAAACGACACTACACTTCCTCTTTAGGACCCTCGTCTACGTTCCAACTCTGTGTCAACCTTTCTCACCACAAAGTCCGGACACTACTCAGGACAAGAAAAAGGACACTGAGTGAACGTAGGGAAAAGAGAAACGCGAGGTAACCGTACACAAAACAGGTCGGAAAACAGTCGGTAATCTTGAAAAGGACGTCGGGGAGGATCCTCTGGTACTGACATAGTTTGTGATCCGTCAGTCATTTATAAACTTCAAGTAACCTACAACTGTAATATCTACTTCGCACGTCTCAACTGTCAGTACCCGAACGAGAACTCCTCGGATACAACACCAATACCTAAGTGTCAATACCTATACCCGGTGTAAGGACCTTTGGTCAACACGATATTTCAAATCCTACATTTGAGTCTCCGAACGTACCCTGACCGAATATAATACTACCTTTAATCATCCCTCGTCCCAACGAGTCATTCCTCACTACCTCGACACTCCTTACTAATATATACGGGACGGGTTAAAAACTGGGTTGTTTTGTACAGACCGACTTAAATCGTTCAGGTGGTTACCGGTCGGAAATCCTTATCTCACAAGTGACATTCCTTCACCAAGAATACGCTAAACTTACTAAAAGATCGGTTTAAGACAAAAATATCTATTTCAAAATAAACTTGTGTCGTGTTAGTACGAGTAAACACTTATATAACAGATACTGGTAAAAACACAATGTTGTCGTCTTAACTTAGCAACACTTTCTCTAACCCTATAGACGTTGTCACTGGTACACCGGGTGTTACCGACCTTACAAATGGTAGACCGGGAAACGTATTTTCAAACGGTGGAAGACGAAATGAAGTAGTTTCGTTCCTGTGTCATTATTATTGGAGAGATCCGAAGGGACCACCGTGATCACCATTTTCGGGCGGACGGTCCCGTCCTCTGTCTTCTCCGCATGCACCCCAGCTCGGGATCTAGACCTTCCAGGGGACCTCTTCCTTTGCCGTTGTGTAAAGTCGTAAGAACGGATCTCTTAGGACACCTGTTCTCCTCGGACCACCCGATGTCAGGTATCTCAACGATTCTCAGTCTGTGCCGACTTCGCTGAATCGTGCACACGTCTCCACACTTTATCAGACATAAGCAAGTAAACAAAAAATAAGACCGACGTGACCCAGAAGTGACGCCGTACGTCCGAGCACTCACCTGAAAGAGATCAACGTGTCCCGGAAGAGATAAACACCGAGCTCCCGAATCAACGGGGCACCGTACGCCCTTAGAATTAAGGGGATGGTCCCTAGTTCGGGTACAGGGAACGTAACCTTCTACCTAAGAATTGGTAACCTGGTGGTCCCTTCAGGAAATTACGGAAATACCTAAGTAAACAAATACGTTGTATGTTAAATGAACGTATCACGGATGACATACGGTCCACATTTTACCACTATCTATACTAAGACCCGGGACACCTGAAATGTCTTTGGGGATACTTAAATTTTAAGGTAACATCCTAACACGAAAAACACCTTTTTTTTTACATAATCCCTTTATCGAAATGATTTAGGAGTCAAAATTTAATTACACAACCGATAAAAACGATTAAAATATGTAAACTACTTGCGTAAGATACATTTGATTACCAATTGAGGTAAAAATTTTTCATACATCATACTGTAGTATATTCGTTAATACATAAATTTCTAGGATGAACAAATGTACACTATTGTTTCTACCACACTTTTGTCTGACAGACGTATCCCGACACTCGAAACTTCTCGAGGGGTTTCGTTCGGTTCGGTTGGAAGTTAGAATCCATTACTATTATTATTTTTTATTTGGAGTTTCCCTTCTTGGTGTATGTCCCATTATTTCAAACCTTACATCAATTTGTCTAATTAGACAGAAACAACCATACGAATAGATAAACAAATAAGCTCCGACAATTTAAACAGAGAAGAATTATCCTCGTCCACCACGATCACCATATCTTATACGGACGGTTGTACCTCTGAATTCTCTGGACCCAAGCTAGAGACCGAGCCCTTCTACGGGACCTCCTCCAGTACCGTTGCGTAAGGTCATAAGAACGGACCTCTTAAGGTACCTGTCCCCTCGGACCACCCGACACCAGGTACCCCAGTGTCTCTTGACCTGTACTGATTTCACTGAACCGTGTGACCGCGTGTATCTTCCGCTACGTCACTTGTGTCTTTTCTCCCTTTATGAATTTTTAAAAGAGGTCCCTTACACTTTTCACTTTCAGTGAGTCAGCACAGGCTGAGAAACTCTGGGGTACCTGGTATATCAGGTACCTTAAAAGGTCCGGTCTTATGACCTCACCCATCGGTAAGGGAAGAGGTCTCGTAGAAGGGTCAGGTCCCTAACTTGGGTCCAGAGGGTGTGACACCCACCGAAGAAATGGTCGATTTAGTGTTCCCTTCGGGTTCTTATGACGTCACCCATCGGACAAGGAAGAGGTCCCCTAGAAGGACTGGGTCCTTAACTTGGTCCCAGAGGACGTAACGCCCGTCTAAGAAATGGTTGACTTGACAGTTCCTTCGGGCTCCTTACACTTAGACCAAAAATTGTAGTAAAAGTGACTTAATCGCAAAAGTATATACGAGTATATACAAAATACCCGTCTATGAACGTGTCCACTGACTGGATAATGGGTCGACATTGTGTATCAATAAATCGATACACATGATTCAAACTCACTTGAGGCCCTCAACCACTACCTGTCCCTCCGGACCGCACGACGTTAAGTACCCCAGCGTTTCTCAGCCTGTGCTGACTCGCTGGTTTGACTTGACTTGATTACTTTTCTTTTACGCGTTACAGGACTGTCACAGATGAGTAACAGGATCCTCGGCAGACTACACTCCGTCGTACACACTAAACCCACTGGTTACCACGAAAGGAGACTTTAGATTAATAGTCTTAAACAGACTTCCTTGATATCCCTTCCTTACAATTGACCACGTTACTTATTAAAGTACTTACACTAATTTTGAGGTATGAGCAAAGAAGACAATGGTTTTAGTTATTTATTCCGATTCCAAAGTAAAGAGAAGAAATGTTCCTTCTTTACTACATATGGGTATGTATTGAAAGACAACACAAATTTTACAAAAATTTTTTAGTTGGGACAAGAAGTAAAATCATCAAAAAACATTACCAAACCTAAATCCCCATTGACTTTTTAGTCTTCTGGTTCTTCTTTCTTTACAGTCTCAATAAGAGGAATGTCTCGACTTTTGAGGTCCCAAGTGACAAAATCAATTTTTATTTAAAAATACTTTGTTTAAACTACTATCCGGTTCAGTGAACTTTATACCGTGATTTTTTTTTTCTGTTTTTTTTGGGACCTAGAAGACAAGATGTATTATACCTCAATAAAACAGCCCTTGAGGTCGAAGTCCTCACAAATTAAACAGTTCCGATCGATTAATTTTAAATGAAAGAGTCAGAGAGTTCAAAATAAAAGTCTCGTCCTTTCCTGACTTCACCACGACTTATATCGAACTATCTTACTTTGTACAAAATCTTTCTCTAGTCCTACTAAGAGAACCAATTTCATTGTCTTTTGGGTCAAGTTTAATAGAGTTCATTTTTTTTTTAACTAACCAAGTCCGTCAACTTTCGGAACTCTACTTAGACCGAAGTCCTTTGTGATCTGACCCCTAGGTCTGTTACAGTCCTCCCTCCGAGTAAGGACCGACTTACAAGAACCCGATGTCCACTCTGGAGGTCGTAGAAGTCCACGGCAGTACTGTCTCTGTTATTCTGTGACGTCCCCGTCACGAGAACCGGACCACGAATCGTGATCGGGCCAGGGACACCTATCCCTGCGACCGGAGAGGACCAACCTAACGGGCCCAGTACACGAAGTGTGGATCGCAGACTCTCGTCGTGGAGAAGTCGACTTCTGCTTCGTAATTACCGTCACCTTTTAAAGTAATGGTCTTGATATCTTTAGTCCCTCCCAGTCACCTACGACCCTCCGTTTTGTTATTATCATTACTATTACTATTAACATAGAAAAATACCAAACGTTTCGTTTGGTAAGTCCATATAAGACAAAAATTTTTAAAAAATTGACCTCCTATGAACGAAATGTCACGACACAACCAAAGACGGTATATATGTTGTTGCACCTAGTCGGTATTTATATACCCACATAAGAGAACAAACTGGACTTTCTTCACAGTCCCTTCGTCCTATTTCTTTACTAATTCTTGTACCTAGGACCCCGGTCTGACGTACCCCAGTTAATAATCGGTGTATTCTAAAACTGTTTATGAATTAGAGAGAAACGGGATCAGAAAAGTTGACACGTCACACCTCATTTCCATAGGTGGTATATCCCAAGACCCTTCCTAATTTAATTACCCATAAACACCCCGTAAATCTTATAATGGGCTACGTCCGACCGGGAGACAGAGAACGAAAACAGCAACTGGAAACTCTGTTTGGACGGTCGTCTGACTGTCCACCCGAACGTCTTCAGCTCAGTGCACCGGATACCCCCTTCGTGGTCGTCGTCAGTCCGTAGGACCTACGAAGGACTCGACGTGTCAGTGGAGACACATTACTAACACCGCGTAAGCCTAATTATTACTCAGTTTCTCCGTCACTCCATTCTTGAAGATCTCATTCGGACGACAAACCTTCATAGATGTACATGTTCGTCCCACCACAATGTATAAGATAAACGTCCGGCTAGAAATCGAAGAGTCCATATCTCACGGGGGTCCCTATAAATCCCCTGTAAGCATGACCGTAACAAAGTAAGACCACCCGTGTTCGAACCGTGTTAATCGACATAGGTCTCAACCGTGAGTAAACCCTTTACAAACGACTAACGAATTCGTCTAGGTCATTAAGATTCGAAAACCCGAAGGGTCCACCGAGTCACCATTACTTATACGGACGTTTACGTCCTCTGCGTCCCCTGTGCCCAAGTCAGAGACCCAGTCCTTCTAAGGGACCTCCTCCTTTACCGTTGGGTGAGGGCATAAGAACGGACCCTTTAGGGTACCTGTCTCCTCGGACCGCCCGATGTCAGGCACCTCAGTGTTTTCCCAGTCGGTGTTGACTCGTGTGCTCTCGTATATTAAGACTCGAAATCTCCTTGGTGAACACACCAACCCTCCACTAAACTTGGGTAGTCATACCACACTCCTACATTGAAGGCTGTCTCCGAGACTGGTGGGGATCTTACGAAGGTTCCGGAAATTGGCAAAGACAGATCTTCTTCTTTGGTAAAAGAAGTAATTCTTACGAAAGGGAATTGTCACTCCAAAACACCCCTTTAATGAGTCTACTGAATTACGTCCTCCGAACGGGACCCCTGAGTCGAAACCGTACTGGGTCTGTGACCTCCCAGTACAACGAAAGACTCCTATATCTGTTACTAAAGAAACATGACTGACACTTGAGTTCTGTGACACAGTGACACCTACTGGATATTGACTGGGTGGGATGGGGGTTATACGTCGATACGTACGTTCTTTCTTTACTCGTCTTTGGTACAAAAGGAGAGGGATGTCGCGAAAACTCCTTTTTCCCACGTCAAGTCGTAAGGGGTTCGAACGAAGTACCCATCTGGGTGTACCCATCTGAAGGGGCGTTCTGTCTGAGACGGGACGTCACTCACTGCACAGGAGGGGGCGACAACAACACGGACCATACACCCTCCGTGAGTCTATAAAGAACTTACTTGTTTGGAGAAACTTGACACGGAAACAGAAGTAAAAGTCAAAGAGAACTGTTCTTGAGTAAATGGTACATCTACAGAGGTCCTCAAAGAAGACTCAGGAGGCAATGGAAGACACACTTGAGTGACGTAATACAACAAAGAAATTATTCCCCACCACAAACTCATAACTAAGATTGTGGACGAAAAATGGTAATGTGAGGTCTATTGTGGTGGATAAGTCTCTCATTTCCCTAATCGATCATTAAGATATCTTTACTGGGAACCAAACGGTTTACGAACACCCTTAGTATCTTTCAAGAATCTAAATTAGGGGGAATGAAACAAGAATCCAGGAACCCTTACAAAGTAGAACGAATCACCGGACCCTAACTTATGATTATCTAAGAAGTAACAGAAATTGGACTGGGTAAAGTATCGACTTTTTAGTCCCCGTTGGAACAAAGGACATTCAGTTGTTGTTTTTATTACAATAACAAGTGACATACTACCCATGACGGGACTCAAGAAAACAACTAATGAGACAAATTATCAGAGTTGTTGAGGTATTGATAATAAAATATCTACTACTTTACCTCCGTGTCGGTCCTACACCGACTCATCGGGGTCCGGAGGAACGTCCCGAGTGTAGACGACGTGACGAATAATCGGAGGTCCGGTCCCCGAGAGTTTGACGGACGCACAACCTTAGCGGGAATCCCGACATTCTCGGGAGGGACAGGTCCATAAGAGGATGAAGGAGAGGAGTTCAAAAATAAATGAACCAGACCCCAGAACCCACTTTCACGACGCGTGAGTCCTGACTCTTGGAAACTTGGACTCGTCACCAAGAATTTTGCAACAGGGGTCTTGTCATCGTAATCGGAGTGGACCAGTGAAGAATCATCTTGAAGTATCCAGGGTGGGTGTGGATGACTCAACTTTGAGATCCCCACCGCAGGTCGGTAGTTACAAAACTGCTCGACAGACACATTAAGAAAAGGAATTCAATATTTTTTGTATTTGCAGTGGTCGCATTGGAAACAACTTCCATGTCAAGTAAACAACAAGTCGGCGAGTATGACACTGAGAGTCTATGTGGGAGGCGTACGATGGGAGACGGGTCAAGGCGGAGACGGGGACAATAAGACCCAGCGACAGTAGTTCGACGAATTGAAGGAACACCATCAAGAGAGGAGACATATTTCCTCCATTGGAGTGAACGTCTCAAACCATTTGCAATTTACTAATCTGTAAAATATATTCGACAGTCCACCACATGATTACTTTATAATTGCAGACATTACTTTATAATCCACCGGGAAAATTTTCAAAATAACAAAAGGTCAGCGAGACAGTACAGGCTGAGGAAACGCCGGGTCACCTAATATCGGGGGGCCCGAGGAGACGGGGACCCTAAAGGGTCCGTTCTTATGACCGACGACGACGACGACAACGACGACGACGACGACGACGACGACGACCTCACCCAACGATAAAGGAAGAGGTCTAAAAATTTCAAATCGAAAACAAAATAATTTCAATATGTTCGAACTGAAAATTTCCTAGGTACGTTCTGGAGAATGGGGAAATACAAGAACGAGGGGGAGGTGGGGGTCAAATAAACCACAATAGAAGATGGCACATTTGTCGTAAGTGTCTACACGGCATACCAGACCAAACTAACGGAAGAAAGGACGTGTGCACGTGAAAAAAGAACCTAAATTATTAACAGAACAAAAAATTTAAAAACACGTAAAGAGTGATTCACTCCGTGTTTCTCGGAAGGTACACTCAGAGAAGGTTACAGAATCCCATAAAATAGTTGAAATAGAATGACTGTGAGAGAGCGGACTTCAGAATCCGGGACGGGGGCAGATCTGACGAAGGAGAGGTCCGGACAACACGTGGTACGGAACTCTACCTGAAAAGGAAGTTGTCGCAAGACCCCTAAAGAGAATAGAATGAAGACAAACCCGGAGGGACAAAAAGAGTGAGGTAAAAGAGAAGAAAGAACCAAATAAGGGGATAAAAACGTTTGGTGTACCAGATCTTAGAAGGTGTGTCCAATGGGTCCTCCATTCAGACACTCAACAAAATCCAGACTCTCGTAGTGTAAATACAAATTATATGTCTGACCGACCACAGGTGGACGGTTACGTCCTCTGTATTCTCTACGCCCAAGCTAAGGACCCAATTCTTCTAGGGGACCTCCTCCTGTACCGTTGGGTGAGGTCATAAGAACGTACCTCTTAGGTACCTGGGTGCTCGGACCGCCTGATACCAGGTATCTCAACGTCTCAACCTGTCCTGACTTCACTGAATCGTACGTGCGTGTGTGTGACCGACCACATCTGAAGGTCTGACTTCAGAGACTTGGCGTCTTCTCACTCCCTGAAGAGTAAGGGAAGACTGAAGGTCCCAATCACCACCCTTCAGATTCTGTCAGATTCAGGGTCAGGACCCGTCCACTGGTTAGAAAGACTGAAAAAGAGAACCTGAAGATCAAGAAGAGAAATAGCAGTCACAAGACTTTACAGTATATTATAAGGAACCACCCCTGCCAGACAAAAACACATAACATGACTCTAGGCTTATCCGTAAAAATCCGACCTTTGAGTGGAGAAAGTAAAATCCTTAAAAGAACTTCAGACAGTGATCACTACAGGGGGAGATAAAAGAGACAAGAAAGGAAGATCTTAAGGACAATCTACAACTGACTGAACAGGACACGACACTAGAAAAGAAAGGGTGGAGACAAAAATTCCACAACAGAATTTTATAAAGGAATTGAAATGAAAGACCAGATAATTTAAAAAAGACAAACAATACAAAAACAAAAGACTGTCGAGAGAGAGAGAAAAAAACCAAACAACAAGAGACCACGAAGATAAACTATCTCAGAATTACCTTTGTGTTAGGTCATAAGAACGGACCTCTTAAGGTATCTGTCTTCTCGGACCGTTCGATATCAGGTTCCCCAGTATTGCTCAGCCTGTACTGACTCACTGATAATGAGTAAGAAGAGAATCGACAACAGAATCAAGAGGATCCTCTAATTAATACGAAACAAAAAAAGAAAAAATTTCAAAACACACACACGCACACACACACACACACACACACACACACGCAGAGTAAACACAGTTAAGGAAAAGAGGGGACAAACAAAGACAGAAAGTACAATCTCTGAAAGAGAGGCAAGGACCACTGAGGACTCACGTTCAAGTACCAACTCTTAAGAAAGTAAGTACGAGTCAGTGCGTTAACACAGACTGAGAAACGTTGGGGTACCTGACATCGAGAGGTCCGAGGGGACAAGTACCCTAAAGGACCCGTTTTTATGACCTCACCCATCGGTAAAGGAAGAGGTCCCCTAGCTTGGGTACAGAGGACATAGAGCACGGAACGGTCACCTAAGAAATGACCGACTCGGTAGCCCCTTTGGGTAGACATTCTTACCCCGAAGTGTGTAACCTTCTATACCGAAGAAACCCAGACGTTTTCGTCAACGGTAATAGGTTAACTAAGGGTCGAAATTTTTCAAATTTTAAATTTAGAGAGAACAATAGAGACAGGAACACCCAAATATGGAAACTTTTCGTTATTTACAAACATAACCCCCAAATCCTCTCTCTCCTTGATTTATACACACAGACAGGCATCAGAAATTGGTCTTCAGTCATACCTTCAGAATTCTTTTGACGTCCCGTCCTAAATATCGTAGCCAATAAACCAGTCTGTGTATGGACGTCGCCACTCAGAATCGACCACAAGAAAATAAAAATTCCGTACTATATATAAATCTAACGAAGTCATCTCTAGAACCGAAAGAACAATTGTAACGTCGTCGACGAAGTAAAAGAACCAATTTCCGAAAATAAAGTCTACATTTTATGGTTATTTAAATATGTATTAACCCGGAATTCAATTTTTTTGTTAGGAATTTTTTTTAGGAATAACTACAAAGATTTTCCTTAAAAGACTCCCATTCGTAGATTAGGAATCTAATTTTACGTCGACTGTGTAATTCGGAAGAATGTACTTTTCGGGTTATTTATCCGAAATTACGGTAAACAGGAACTGGTGGGTGTTTCCCGTGACGGCGTCCGGTCTCTCTACCCTGTATTCATGTCGTACCTCTCACTCCGTCACAAACACAAACTACGAAGTTGTTTCGTAAGTTTGAGTCTAGTAGTCTCTCATCCATTTTTTGATTGGAAATAAGACTACCGTCCAGAGACGATTTTAATGCGCCAAAAACCTCACACCACACCAAGAAAATTATATTCGGTTGATTGACTGGAGCCCAATGACCCAATAAAGGACGACGCGGGGAACACCACTATGCAGGTCACCGAAAGAGAGGAGGGACTCACAACCCACACAGGACACAGTTTATGGGCACGAAGAAAGGGCGAGCAACCTTGTGTCGGGGAGTCTCCTTACCGAACCAGTGGGCCACTATTGACTCTACCATCACGGACCGGACCACCACTAATCTATTGTCAAGGAAAGTCTTCCGAACGTCGAGCCGTGTGTCGTCGAGAAGTTATCGAGATTGAAGTGGTGACCCTTTCCTTTTCTTTTGTAGAGACGAAGGTACGACTAACGACACCTTCGAACGGGTTCTCGGAAGAAAAGCACGACCCGACACACGTTTTGGCTCTTTAACGAAAGATGAATTTTCGCAACCGGAAAATAATGAGATGTTTGGAAACCCCTTTAGTCTAAGTATACAAAGGATTCAAATCCTTCAGGCAATGAGAATAGTAATTTCGATGATTGTTAGATCCCCATTAAAATCAATAACAGAACTCCGACTTAATTTTACTTTTCCTCGTGTCATACCATCTCTACGGACCAACCAACAACACAAAAAAATTTGTCCGTTTATCTTTACTTAATACTTAAGAACAGTCAATCCCTCCCTGGGCAAAACGATTTGATCGGTGAAGAGAGAGAGAGATATGAAGACAGAGGAACGGGGAATTATATATGACGTCGTTGCACTGGAGGACCGTGACATAGAAAATGAAGTGCCCGTCTCCGATCTCAAGAATCACGTTCTCCCTCAGAACGTCCACTACTGTCCAATCGACGAGTCGCGGGTCGGACTCCAAATACTCACAACAGTAGGACCAACTAATAGTCGTAACGACGGAGACAGTGTGAAGGTGAAAATTCGAGATGGGGTCCGTGCTCGTCTTATAAAGGAACCAATGAGAGTCGAATTAACTCCGTCGGACCCAAAAGATAAAAGATGTAAGACTCCCAGTCGTTACCTTTTGTTTGGAAAAAACAAAAAGAAATTTAATTTTCCTCTTGATACTAACAAGAAACGTCTTTGACGGTCAAAGACTAGAACGATCTCGATAAAGTGAGGGTCACGAATTTTAGGGTCGAGACACGTCATAAATATCTAAGGACTTATTTCGTAGTTCCTTCTTGGTTTATACACACCGAAGGTTCACTAAAGATAATATAGGGGACACTGTAAAATAATAATTTTAAGACAAGACAGCGGTTGTACTACAACCGTGAATCATACACTATCAATACCAAACATAAGAAGTTGTTTGAAGACAACCGTCTCCAACTAACGTATGTATGTAATATCACACTACATATTATAGTCTTTCCCTCCGAACCCTCCCTCCCCTGTACTCACATGGATACCGACTAAGAACAACTACATACTGTCTTTAAGTGTTTTAAGATATTTCGTTTGTATGAAGTTAATTTTTTTATTTCACCTTTTTTCTTTACTTCCCAATTTAAATACTCTATTTATTAAAACACTAACTTTTTTTAATACTCTACCTGATATCAAAACAATAAACACTGCTCTAACGTACTTATCCGGGAGTAGACCCCGGATAAGAGTTGGAGTAGACCAACTATTAAAATTGATGGGTCAAAGAGATACCCTTTTTAACAAGAAGTCTGTCTCATACTTACTTTATAAGATAGGTAACACCTTGAGGGGGTCGAGAATGTCTTCCTACTCTTCTTTCTCACCGTAAATACCGACAAAACGACTTCCCTCACACAAGGAGGTCGATGTCGCATCTCCGACGACCCTCCTGACTCCTCAGTTCCCACAGATTTCTCCGAGATTCTAGTCTATGAACCACTCCCCAAAGGCTCCAACGACCGAAAAGTGCGTTCTGGGTCTAAACTACGGAAAACACCTCCGGTGCCAATATTTGAACAAACTCTCTAAATGACAACCCAGGTACTGCTCCTACTTGACCGACAAGTAGGACAACTTGCTTTAACCCAGAGTAGACGTCCCACTCGACGAAGTCGAGTAGATAGTGGGTGGAAAGACACCCCATAGAGACTAGTCTTTAACCCCGACTAGGTTCAATCCACCAACACAACCACTCCAATGACAGAGGGTGAACCCTCGACAACCTTGGAAGAAACTACTATATCACATAGTCCCGGGTTCAAAACTTAATCTATTTTGACTAGACACACACATAGGATTGCAGAACGGACACGGGGACCCTTTCAATGGATTGGAGGAATTTAGGGCCAAAGGAGTAGAAAATTCTACCCCTACAACAAACGAAGTTCCAATAGAATTCCTAATTTACTCTAAAATGTATATATAAATCATGATTAACATTTATATAATTATATAAATTACAAAAAAAACTACAGAAATAAAATAAAAAATAAATTTTTAAAAATGAAAATGAAATAAAATGAAATGTTATGACATAACCAAAACGGTATGTAACTGTACTTAGACGGTGTCCACATGTACTCAAGGGTTAAGACTTGGGGGGAGGGTGGAGGGTGGGTATAGCAGAGAGACCTAGTAGGGACACGTGGTCGGGGTTCGTAGGACATAGGACGTAGCTTGTATCTGACCGTTAAACGAAGAATGTACTATCATATGTACAAAGTCACGGTAAGAGGGTTTAGTAGGGTGGGAGAGGGAGAGGGAGTCTCAGGTTTTCAGGCAAGATATGCAGACACAGAGAAAACGACAGAGTGTATGTCCCAATAGTAATGGTAGAAAGATTTAAGGTATATATACACAATCATACAAAGAAAGACCGAATGAAGTGAGACAGATTAGCCGAGGTCAAAGTAGGTAGAGTAATCTTGACTATGTGTACATAAGAAAAATTACCGACTCATTATAAGGTAACACATATACATGGTGTCGAAAGAATAGGTAAGTAGACGACTACCTGTAGATCCAACAAAGGTACAGGACCGATAATATTTGTCACGACACTACTTTTAACCCCATGTACACAGAGAAAGTTAAGACCAAAGGAGGCACACATACGGGTCGTCTCCCTAACGACCCAGTATTCCGTCAAGATAAACGTTAAAAAATTCCTTAGAGGTGTGACAAGAGGTATCACCGACATGATCAAACGTAAGGGTGGTTTTCACATCCTCCCAAGGGAAAAGAGGTGTGGGAGAGGTCGTAAATAACGAACGTCTGAAAACCTAGTGTCTGTAAGACTGACCACACTTTACCATGGAGTAACACCAAAACTAAACGTAAAGAGATTATTACTCACTACAACTCGTAGAAAAGTACACAAACAATCGGTAGACACACAGAAGAAACCTCTTTACAGATAAATCAAGAAACCGGGTAAAAAACTAACCCAGCAAATAAAAAGACCTTAACTCGACGTCTTCAACGAACATATAAAAACTCTAATCAACAAACAGTCAACGAAGTAAAGTAAACGATAATAAAAGAGGGTAAGTCTTCCGACAGAAAAGTGGAACGAATATAAAAGGAAACAACACGTCTTCGAAAATTAAAATTAATTTAAACAAATAAAAACAAAAATAAAGGTCTTAAGACCCTCCACCTAGTATCTCCTAGGACGACACTAAATACAGTCTCTCACAAAACGGATACAAGAGGAGATCCTCAAAATATCAAAGACCAGAATGCAAATCTAGAAATTAGGTAAAACTCCAATAAAAACACACACCACAATCTTTCACTAGATCAAAGTAAGAAAATGTTCACCAACTGGTCAAAAGGGTCGTGGTGAACAATTTCTCTAACAGAAATGAGGTAACATATAAGAACGGAGGAAACAGTTTCTATTCCACAGGTATACACACACCTAAATAGAGACCCGAAAGATAAAACAAGGTAACTAGATATACAGACAGAAACACGGTCATGGTATGACAAACTACTGACACCGAAACATCATCTCGGACTTCAGTCCGTTCAACTAAGGAGGTCAAGGTAAGAAGAAAGAGTTCTAACAAAACCGATAAGTTCTCAAAAAACATAAAGGTATGTTTAACACTTTAATAAACAAGATCAAGACACTTTTTATAGCGACCATCGAACTATCCCTAACGTAACTTAGACATTAACGAAACCCATCATATGAGTAAAAGTGATATAACTAAGAAGGCTAGGTACTTGTACCATATAAAGAGGTAGATAATCACAGGAGAAACTAAAGAAAGTAGTCACAAAATATCAAAAGATATATATCCAGAAATGAAAGAAATCCATCTATATAAGGATTCATAAGATAAGAAAAACAACGTCACCACTTACCTTAACAAAGGAATTAAAGAAAAAGATGAAAGAGTAATAATCACATATCCTTACGTTCCCTAAAGACACACAACTAAAATATAGGACGTTGAAATGATATAAGTAACTAATCGAGATCATTAAAAGACATTTATACATTTTATATACAAAGACACAATTATATATCTAAAAATATAGATACAATATATACACGTGTATCTATACACATGTATATGATCATGGACCGTACATACACGATTTATTTGTCTCCTACGATAATAGTAACAACAGTAAGTCAGTGATTCAGCACAGACTGAGAAACGCTGGGGTACCTGGTATCGTGTGGTCCACAGGGACAGAAAGTGGCAGAGGACCTCAAACGAGTTTGAGTAATAGTATCATATTATATAATATACGAAACTTTTCTCTTCAAAATCAACGACTCAATAAAGGTTCAGAAACGTTGGGGCACCTGAGATCGGGCGGTCCAAGGAGACAGGTACCTTAAGAGATCCGTTCTTATGACCTTATCCATCGGTAAGCGAAGAGGTCCTCTAGAAGGGTTGGGTCCCTAGCTTAGGTCCAGAGGACGTAACGGCCGTCTAAGAAATCAGACTCGGTGGTCCTTCGGGAATGATACGACATCAATACGAGTTGGTAACACTACACGACCCATGACATACCACTGGGAGGACCCGTGGAGGGAAAACCTACGTCGTCACGAGTGACACCCCTTCACCTTTTCTACAGACCAAAACAAAATTAACGTAGGTCTAAACTTAAACGAAAAGAATCAAGAATAAAAAGACTAAGAAGTCGAGAACGGAAAGAATTACAAGGGGTACAAGAGAATTTTAGTATTGATAGTTTTACCTGTACTGTTAAGAGACCCGTCCCTTGTATCCGACGGGTCCGTGACCGTTTCACCGGAATATTTCTGCACAAAGAAGTAACTGAAAAATTCCAAATACAAAGGTAGGTGCTTCCGTCAAACAAACGTTTTGTTCGTTAAATAATCCGTTCACAAACAAAAAGGCGAAAAGCAGTCATTAAACTAGGAACCCATCGTTCTCTTTTCACCACAAACGTCAACCTGAGCTCTTTTAAGAACGACCTCCGCCTGGTAAGATAGTGACGTCCTATCATCTGTCTTCACCAAAGAAAATAGGAAAAAACTTTATTTTTTAACTTCCCGGGTGATATACTACAGTAATCATTGGATTATTCCTTGACATCAATGAGATGTCATCGTGTAACTGGAACTTTCAATAGAGAGTAAAGCAAGTAACCCAGAAATAAGAGTGAAACCTTCTTTTAAAGTACACACTATATCACCATGATTGATATGAATACTCCCAGACCCCAATACGACTACAAAAACCCCTAATAATTTTTTTATATATATACAAGTCCTTTAAATTCCAGGCGTTCCTCATTGCAACCGTCTTAATTGGACTCCGAATTGTCGTCTAAATGGTCTTCTTCCAAAGACAATACAAGTCACTAAAACACATTAACTCGAGGTCAGGAAATAATGGAGACGATGGCTCCCTGGGTCTTAGTTTCTACAACGAACACACTGAAAAAGTCGTCCGCTCCTTCCGACCAAGTTTATCATTTCTAGTACGTTTGTGATGGAAGGTACAAGGGACCTGAAGGAAATTCCCTACTCTTCGGGCTTCGGAACTTTTGTAAAGGTAATCGGAAATACCGGAGAAAGGGAACCTTCCAGGTGTCACACGTCACGAAACGGTCGTGTGTGTGTCGACAAAACCTTTTACATTGGTCTGCAAGGATCTTCCAGTCGCCTTCTGGAACTTTTTTCCGGCACCTCTTCTAATCGGTGCCAAAGGCGGGGACACCGTCTGCGCCACGGTCCACCACGGTAGAACACCGAAACAGTGTGGTCGGAAGGTACCACCCCTAGCGAGGTGGAAGAAGTGTCCCCTGTCTTTCAGAGACCCTCAAAGTCGGGTCCAACACACAACCACCGACTTGGTCGTAACCGAGGTCCCGGTAGGCTGAGGTCTCACGTATGAAAATTGATGGTACGAAACAACGGAGGATCGATCCTCTTTTTACACGACAGAGGTTTTGGACCCAAGAAAGGTGACATGGTACATCCGGGGTACGGGACCGTAGGAATGATAAGTAGGGAAGGTTTTTTTATTTTTCGAAGGTTAGGTGTGGTAAATGATGTAGATATCCGTAAGGTCCGTCACGAATATCGGGAGCGAAGAAACCCTGTTTCTTTATGGTGGAGTCACATAACATCTAATAAAAAGTAATAAATACATCCCTTTTTCATTAGTATTCTCGTATTTACACTCAAACGTACAACCAAAAATATTTGGTTGGAAATGAAAATCATTTCCTAAAATCCTTTTACTCGGATATCTCATACTTAGGATCGTACACCTGCCGTCACCACCCTCTCGACTACCCGACCCAAACCTGTCTATTTCCTTCCCGTAAATCCGTCGACGTACGGACCTCTCGTCCGTCACTCCCGAGGAACACCGCGGGAGACGGAGTTTTTATTACAATAAGACAAGACAAGGTATAGACAAGGAAACAAGTAAGGAAGTAAGAGAAAAAGTAAGTTCGAAAGTTCGTGAGCGGTTCACAATAATTTACTGATAAGTTTGAGAAACGCCACGATACACACTTGATTTCCATACTCGTTAAAAACGGACGGAGGAGAATTACTCTCTTTTTCCTTTAAACCTTCTTTTTCTTTATACATGTACGTCGTCAAACTTTTATAACGGGACTATCGTAGTCTACGAAAAACGAGAATTTTTTTTCCTACAAACTATATAATCTCTTTATACTACCAGTTCCGTTCTCACAAAATTTTCAGTACTCAAAGAATGGGGTGGACGAAAAAAAAGGAAGATTTGAAATGTCCACAAAGGTCCGGGAAGGGAGTGGATTTCCCACCATACATATATTTGGTCCCTCCGTCTGACAAAACAGTAAAGGACTTTTGTTTATAAATTCATGTTTTACACTGCGTCATTCTCTACGACGACGACGAGTCAGCGAAGTCAGCACGGGCTGAGACACGCTGGGGTATCTGCCGTCGGGTGGTCCGAGGGGGCAGGGACCCTGAGAGGTCCGTTCTTGTGACCTCACCCAACGGTAAAGGAAGAGATTACGTACGTTCACTTTTCACTTTCACTTCAGCGAGTCAGCACAGACTAAGGGTCACTGGGGTACCTGATGTCGAGTGGTCCGAGGAGGCAGGTACCCTAAAAGGTCCGTTCTCATGACCTTGCCCCACGGTACGTCATAAAATATTTAATTATAAAAGTCTTTCAGATTTTAGGTCCTTTACGAAGTTCACCCTTTTTAAAACAAGAAGAAAAAAAGGGGGAACACCTTTTGTTTTCAAAACTTCGTAGACTTAATGCACACACACACACACACAGAAAAAATTTTCAAGTGAAATACCACATAGATTTTGTTCTTAGGTGTCACGGAGAACCCTGGTTCGTCCATTTTATTTAAACGTTTCACCTAAACTATAATTTACTTTATAGTCTCGGACCCGGGACACTGTGCACCCTCTCGACAGACGGGGAATAATGACCTCGTCTCCACCTATCTTGAGAGAGGTACAACAGTCCACCGTCGGGTCCAGTCCTTATCCCTTGACCTAGAAGGTTAAAAGTATCTATATGTCTCAGAATTCATTGACTATCTTTTGGACTTTTTTGTGGTTGCGGTACATCGAATTTGTTTTGGACGGACACCAAACGTAAACTGAGTATCCAGCGGTGACACTTGGGAAAATCAAAATATCGTGATCTTATATAACATACATTATTCACGAGTGTGTCATTAATGAAACCACAAAATGTAAATTTTATTTTTAAAGTTTGTAATTAATGTTTTAAAGGTCAACTCAAACTTAACTTTATAGAGGTAAACAATACTCAAATCGAAATTACGTATCGTATCACGAAACGTGTATTATCCGGAACCTATTTATAAACAATTTACTACATGTTACACTCTCAACCAGGTATTTCTTCCGACTCACGATTTCTTAACCACGAAAACTTAACACCACGACCTCTTCTAAGAACTCTCAGGGAACCTGACGTTCCTTTAGTTTGGTCAGTAAGGATTTCCTTTAGTTGGGACTTATAAGTGACCTTCCTGACTATGACTTCGACTTCGAGGTTATGAAATCGGTGGACTACACTTCTCAGTTGAGTAACCTTTTCCGGGACTATGACCCTTTCTAACTTCCGTTTTCCCCTTCCCCCATCGTCTCCTACTCTACCAACGTACCGTAGTGACTGAGTTACCCGTACTCAAACTCGTTTGAGACCATCTGTCACTTCCTGTCCCTTAGGACCGTATGACGTCAAGTACCCCAGTGTTTCTCAGTCTGTACTGAATCGATGACTCGTCGTTGTTGTTTGACTTGACTTGCGATGTCTCAAATTATTTGATAGTGGAAGGTCAAAGATTCTTAACCGTTCTTTAAACTCTTGTCTTCTTCGACAGTTGTCTTATTTTGTTTCTTTTAGTTAAACAAAAGGGAACATCACAGGAGGTAACACAGTTCGTTTATCTCGTAGTCAAAAGTTTTTACTCCCACGACAACATTTCCAATACGACGCTTTCTCTCCTTCGTCTCGGTAACTTATGATGAAATCGTCGCACTTAGAAACCGAACCAGAATAAAAGACTCGGTAGTGAAGAGACCAAACCGAGGAAGACTACAAAATAAAAACAGTAGGAGAACATGAAGAGTTACGGTTTCCAGTAGTCTTAAAAGGGTGAAGACAGACACACAAGAACCATCGTTTATTCTTGAATTCGTCTTTCTTCTTCCTATGTGACTTTCCTATAGGGTGTCGACGGTTTCCTCCGACCCAATGGTCTTCGTGTCGTTTTGGGTATTGGATCTTGTCACTGTGGTACACAATACTTGTCGGTCACTCCTGTATGCACGACCGAGGTCGGTCCGGGACCTACGGGTCCGTGACACCACGGTGAGACGAGGTAAGAGGAGACAGGGACAGAGGACCCCAGAGTGAGGTCTAGGTCCCAGGACCGACCTTCGTAGACTGACAGGTCCGGGGCCACTGCGTACATGTGTGGTCCACGGTCCCTACCTCCCCTCGTACCGAAAAGAAGAGTCTCAGAGACTACCCCACCCGAGGGGAGGGGGGTCACGAGTGAATGGCTCCTCCCGTGGGGTTGTCTCCTCTACGTCTACAACCTACGGGCGTACACAATTAAAAATTTAGTGGGGGTCTCCCTCTCCGACCTCTACACCTTGGAGGGATCTCTATTTACCCAGTCTACAGGAGAGGAAAGATCCTGGACCTTGCAACACTGGTTTACCTCCCAAGTCTCTCCAGTTCGCTGAACGGGTCCTAAAAATCCGATCTCAACCCAATCTAAAATTGGATAAACATGACCTGAGGGTTTGGGTCCGGAAATTGATGAAAGATTAAGTGAAGAATAGGTTTACATAGAAAGGACGTTGTGGGTACCGTCGTAAAGTTTTAGGAAGGAGTCAGAGGTCCGACTTTCTACGACCATGAAAGACAAGATTCTGCCACACCATCTTCAGTCACGACGACGGGACTGTATCCAATGTTACATTAGACGAAACGTCGTCATCCTTCAAGGGGTCACAACCATATCTACGAAAACCTGTGTACCAACATATATGTCTACGGACACACCTTCCCTAGGGTCAGGTTTCTATGGGATGGCTTAACTCTTCCTGGTAAAGACGGGAAGTCGTACGTGAAATCCCCCTTCTCTTCCTATACCTTGTTATACATTTGTGGAACGAATCAAGTATTTTTATACCGTTTCCCTTTTGAAACCTCCCATTTTTTACAACCTTCAGGTAGAGTATTTTCTTCTTTTAGTAAATACGAGTGGGAAGGGGGTCACGAAGTGCCCCCACTTTTCTCACCCACAGTCCTTTATCCGCTCGGTCGGTACCTGTCCGGCCCCGTGTCCGGTCACCCTCGTGAGTCCCACACAGGAGGGACTTCATCGGAAAAGGTTAGACGAATAGACGGGAACAAAGTAAAAGAAGAGATACTGCAAAAGAAAAAGGGGTCACCTATTTTGTGACCAAATAACATTAGGTAATTGCCACCCATTAAGCCATTAAGGGTAGACGTATACAAGAGAAGACGAGTATTTCACGGCGTGACCGGTCGGGATGTAAACTCGACACCTCAAACCTCTCGGCACATCTGTTACCTGCGACGAGGGCCCACACACCGGTGGTCACCCGTGTAGCGAGTATCAAGACCAACGGGGTACGGGAACCAGTCTAGTCGGTCCACAGGCAGCCCCTAAACACTAGGGTTCTCGACCTCGGACCAGAAGAACATGTCAAAATAGAGAGTCCACGGAAAAATTTTTCGACCTGTGAAAGTAGTTTCATGTATTTTGTTACACTTGTACAATAGTAGCGGGTCTGGTTCTTTCGTTGTAAAATCTTCGAGAGGACACGAGAACGGTCAGTGCTGGGACAGGGAAGGGTGTCCCACCGGAGGAACAGGATCAGTGAAGGAACGCCGGACCCAAACGGCAACGTGTGACGCGGTCCAGGAGAGAGGGTGAGGTACAGAGATTGACACAGAGCAACCCCCGGAGTCCTTTCGGTCCCGAGACTACACGCCTGAGGTCCACCGACGCCAGAACCCACGGTCTCACAACGCAAGGAAAACACGAAATTACAGTGTATCCTGTGTCCAATAACACGAACCGACCTCCGGACTACACCGGGTTCCGGGACTCACTACGAAAAAAAAAGTCAGACTCGAAGAGGTCGGGGGCATTGTGAAGGGGACCACTCCACGGCCCAGACCCTCGGTAGTAGACACACGAAGACCGTACCTCTCCATCTAACAGTCACGGAAACAAGGTTCCCTACGTGTCCACATTAGTCTTTGGGACGTGGACACCCAAGGACATTGAATTTGGGGTCAGTGATTCCCTGACTAACGTATCATCTGCTCAAGGTATTTTTCTCAAAGAATATATTCTCCTAAATTGTAGCAAAAGCCATAGCACCATAAAATCGTTCCAAGTAAAATTGACACCACATTATGTAAGGAAATCAACTTAATGGTCGGAGAACCGTAATAAAAAAAGGGTCATCAGTGTTCTGACGAACCGGACACATATGTCCTACGGGAAGGACTCCCGTGCCAGACACTCACACCTTTGAGCTCCGAGGGTAGTCCGACCTCTTACAACCCAAGTCTTCGTCACTAGTAGTCCTCGGTCAGTAGTCCGGGTCCACCAGGTGACGTGGGGAGGTGTGTACACATTCACGGGGTCTCACGAGTCATCCTTCAACCGTAGGCGCATATATCAAGGGCTCACCTCGATGACGAGACTGTAAAAGTTCCGTTAACAAGTCCCGATCCTTACTAAACGACTCCGACGGTCCTTAAGACAACGACCAAAAAAAAAAAAAACTGTCGTGTCCGATCTCGAGTGGGTCACTCCCGGTGTCTAGTCACGAGTCTAGTCCCCTCCCTTCACACAAAACTTCCACCTAAACCCTTAGTGCCCGTCTACGTGTCCCTTTCCCCTTTAGTCTCTTTTGGGAAGACAAGTAGTTGTCATACCTGTGTTTCAAATCCGATACTAAATTTTCTCTACACTGAAACTCGTCATCAATAGTCTCAACTTCCCCAAATCGTCCCCACCCCGTCCACCCAGTCTACCTATTTCCCCTAGTTGACATTCCACTGCCTACGTTTGATTTGGAGACCGGCACTCGTGGGACATCAAACATGTCTTCAACTTTATATCATATATGTACTTTGAATGTATTACATTATTTGGTCACAGTGGAGTTAAATTTTTTAATTTCTCTACATTGAAACAAGAACGTAAGAGATATCGCAACAAATAGTTTCACACCAAAAGATGGACACATGTACCGTCTCCTCCTGTCCCCGTACAAACACACACGTTCCGTACGCACGTCTCTCACAATCCCCTTTACACTTAAGAACTCGGGGTCTCGTCCGGGTGGTTTGGTATCCGATGACCATATCTCCGACCCTCAGACGTAAAATTAGTCTGTGGCCCTAAAAATACGTGTCGACTCAAGGATCTTAGAGACTAGATCTTTCGCCAGTAAAGTAAGTAAATAAACCCACTCCACTCAACCTGACTCCTCTCTGACCCTGAACTCTTTTCTTTCTTTTCTTTCCCACCCGGAGTCTGACAACTAGACTTTTCTTCTTTACGTACACTTGAACCCACCCGAAAAGACTAGGGCCTGCTCCTATACCAGAGACTACCGAACCTTTACAACGAAGTCAGAGAGGAAAGAACAAAACGGACCAACACCTCCTACCCGTCTGACGACCTCAGAAGTCATCGCCCCATCCCCTTCGGGTAGACTTTATGACAACTCGCCTCTGGTCGAACACTCGGACCTTTGACAGACACCAATATAAAGGTCAAAGTGAATAAGGTCTTCGTTTACAAAGAGAGAGAACGTAGGAAGACGAAAAGTTCAATCAATTATTGAGTCAAGAAGACTGTAGTTACCCCTCGACTTAGAAGTTCTTCGTAAACTTCGTGGTATACCTAAAGATCAAACAAAATCCAACTGGAAATTAATTTCAGTCCCAAACTTCAGTCCCAGAACCATCGACGAAATTTAGAGTGTCACAAACTTCTATTTCCTAATCAATGAACACTGGTCGCAACTGGTTGATGTTTTTTGACCGGACTTGCACTGGTTGATTCGTGACCCGACAGTCTTAGTATCTCCCAGACTCGAAATTCCTTGGGTCCTTAGGAGATTAGATCGTCGTTCTAGACCGAGGTCTACCGAACACGAGACAGGACCGAGACGGTCGACTACGTTCGAAACATTCGAGTACGAGGACAAAGGAGCCGACAATTTACCCCCACTACTGTGGGCGAGCAGCACAACAACACGACCCGAAGGTCGCTCGGTTCCACACGTCTTACGAACTGGTCACAGGGCACGTGTCATTTGTAAGTGCCTGACATAGTGTCTACCTTTTTGTCTGGGTCTCTTTACAACTATACGGACTCCAGTTTAGGAATGAAGTATAAAGTCTTTGATCCGGAAAAAACGAGGTTCAGAAGAAAACAAGGATAACTGACAAGATCAAATGACCAAGAATTTGATACTAAATTTTCAAAAATAGACGGGTTACATTCGTGATTTAACCCACTGAGCGACGAATCGAGTCTCTGACAAGAACTTATTGTTCCGTACTAATGTTGTGTTTCTCTGTGTCGTCCAGAAAAGGTAGGGTCACTAACACCAGGGAATGATTCATTACGTCAGAAACTTTTAACGACAATCCTTTTGACATATCGACCTATGTCTTTGATATACACCAAAGACTAGTATTGACCTATCTTTGTACTACTCTTTTTACCCTCCGTTAAGTACTTATACTGTACGTTTCCTTTATCCCTATGACCCGGTTTCTCATACTACGGAAAAAAAATTCCATAAAAATAAAAAAATCGTAATTTTTTAAACTGTACATCGATTAAATGTTGTGACACGATCAAAATCCACATGGCGTTTTTACTAAGTCGATATCTATATAAGAAAAAGTCTAAGAAAAGGTGACATCCAATAAGTCAAGTCAAGTCAAGTCAGCGAGTCAACACAGGCTGAGAAACGCTGGGGTACTTAGCGTCGTGCGGTCCGGAGGGACAGGTAGTGGTTGAGGGACTCAAGTGAGTCTGAGTGCAGGTAGCTCAGCCACTACGGTAGGTCGGTAGAGTAGGAGACAGCAGGGGAAGAGGAGGACGGGGGTTAGGGAGGGTCGTAGTCTTAGAAAAGGTTACTTAGTTGAGAAGTGTACTCCACGGGTTTCATGACCTCGAAGTCGAAATCGTAGTAAGGAAGGTTTCTTTAGGGTCCCAACTAGAGGAAGTCTTACCTGTCCAACCTAGAGGAACGTCAGGTTCCTTGAGAGTTCTCAGAAGAGATTGTGGTGTCAAGTTTTCGTAGGTAAGAAGTCACGAGTCGGAAGAAGTGTCAGGTTGAGAGTGTAGGTACGTTAATCATCTATAATTTGTGTCAAGAGACACGATGTGTCGTTTAAGAACGACGAATAGATAAAATAAATAAAAAAATAAAGACAATTTAAAAATAAAAATGAAATAAAATGAAATGTTATGACATAACCAAAACGGTATGTATATATCGTCACACGTGTGTAGTTAGGGTTTGAATTAGAAGGACGAAGAGACGGGGAGCCGTGGTGGGCGGGACGGGGTCGGACGGTGACAATAGGGGAAACCAGTTACGTTCGAACGAGAGGGTTCAGACACTCAGAGAAAGACAAAACATTTATTCAAGTAAACATAGTAAAAAAATCTGAGGTGTATTTTCACATCTCTAGTATACTATAAACAGGAGACAGACTGAGTGAAGTCAATCTAATTATTAGAGATCCAGATAGGTACAACGACGTTTACCGTAACAAAGTAAGAAAAAATTCTGACTTATCATAAGGTAACATACGTATATATGGTATAGAAGAAATGGGTAAATAGAAAGTCACTTGCAGAACCGATAACTTTATCATGATGTACTTATAACCCCACGTGTACAGAAAAGTTTAATCTCAAAAAAAGGTCTATATACCTGTCCTAACCCTAACGTCCTAGTACTCCATCGAAACAAAAATCAAAGAATTCCTCGTAGATATGACAAGAGGTACCACCGACGTGGTCGAATGTAAGGATGGTTGTCCCATCCTTCCAAGGGAAAAAGGATGTATGAGAGGTCGTAAATGACAAATATCTAAAAATTTACTACCGACAAGACTAACCACATTTTACAATGAAGTGACATCAAAACTCAACGTAAGGATATTATTAATTGCTAGAACTCGTAGAAAAGTACACGAACAACGAGTGGACCTCATACTCGGAAAATACCAACAACGGTCTAGAAAACGACTTTCCTAACCCGGTGGTCTTTAAACACCTCTCCCGGAGAGCGGGAGGTAACTAAACTGAATGTGAACAGTAACAATTACAAGAAAGGAACAAAAGAGTCACGGACCGTAATTCTGAACCAGCAACATAACGATCTTAGTTGTTCCTTTTTATATTTTGTCACGTGTGTGTGAAGGTATGTTTACATATACATACTTACATACACAGATGTCATTTAACTTCCTTTTTAACACTTTCAAGGGCGATTCTTAGTGAAAGAACGACCCGATAAATATCGACGGATAAAGGAAAGAAGGTAGAATTGTTCGAAAGGACACAAATTTGTTCTCTACAGTCTACGAAGGAGGTCGAATGTATCGGCTGAACTTCAAGGAATACCATCTAAGTCAATCTAATTATTGACTCTTCCTAAAACAAAAATCCTCAAAGATTCACTACCCTGTATGTAACTCAGATTAGAACAGGGAAGACATTGAGGATTCACGGGGAAGGTGCGACACCCACAGAGGGGTCTCGAGCGACATACTCTTCGAAGCAAGAGGAGACGACCACTTTTATAAAGGACACAGGAAACCCGTCCTAGTCGGACGACTTTGACGACCATTATCTGTCTATCTGTTACCGTGGGGTGAGGTCATGAGAAGGGTCTTTTAGGGTACCTACCTCCTCGGACCATCCGACGTCAGGTACCCCAGCGCTTCTCAGGCTGTACTGACTCGCTGAAGTGAAAGTGAAAAGGGAAAGTACGTAACCTCTTCCTTTACCGTTGGGTGAGGTCACAAGAACGGACCTCTTAGGGTCCCTGCCCCCTCGGACCACCCGACGGCAGATGCCCCAGCGTGCCTCAGCCTGTGCTGACTTCACTGAATCGTCGTCGTCGTCGTCTGTGAATGTTGGTGCTCGTTCAATGAATTGAAGAGACCCTGAGCCGAAGGAATCGTCAATTTACCCAAATGTGGATCTTATATAGACTATCTGTCTAGAGGGTATAAGTCTGTAATCCGGTTCTATTGATATAAATTAGGAAAGAGAAAAGGTGAAAGTGAGGGTTTGTCAGACACACAAATAGCACACATTGACGGAAACACCTGTCGTCTTGTCTACACCGTCGTCTGTGTCTTATACTCACTAACGTCTACCGGACCTCCCTCTCTATGCCCGTGTGGAGACCGTCGACCTACCCTCTCCCGAAGCACCCATACGTCAGTCACCTGCCCTGTGACAACAACGAATTTCTTCGCTGTCGTCCATCGCCATTTCTGACACCGCTTATTTCGTTGCTAATCCTCAGAGGAAGCAGGTTCGGAACATCAAGGTCATTGTCCAGAAACTAGACACCGCACATGAGACACCGCACAAACGGTCAGAGGAGGGAATCGAAAACACCAGACGAAATCCAGTCTAAAGAGAAAAGGTCCACAACAGAGTCACCTAGCAACACCCCGACGGGAGTCATCGTAGGTCTGGTTACGTATGAATCTGATTTCGTCACTGACAATCCAGGTTCCGAAACTGTACAGTATAGGACCTTGTGACTGTCGTAGGTCAAGAGGTTACTTAGTTTTCTACGGTCGACGGTAAAAAGTAGGACCACAAAACCGAGTAAGGTTCAACGAATAGACCCTATAAAGTCCGTACCTTAAATTCGTCACTGAACAAATTCACTGAACAAATAAAAATACCGTTCTTACCCCTTCGAAGGTAAGACCCCTTAATCTAAGTCGTGTACTCCTATTTTCGAACACATCATGGAAATTCATTTTACAAGAATATTAAATTTTTTATCTGTCCATTCGTCACTATTACTACCACGACTACTACCACAATTACTCTCAAGTAACTTGGTAATCGTACATTTTGAACGGTTAGCATGAGACTTTAGTATACCAGGTCAACTTGATCGTACCTCCGTCCTTTCACATCACCAATTATCTTACCTGGGCCTCGGTCTTAGGTACAAACACAGACCGAAGAGGGACCACCAAGTCTACCATTTCCTAGACGGACGTCACGTCTCTGTATCCTCTACATCCAAGTCAGGGACCCAGCCCTTCTAAGGGACCTCTTCCCTTACCGTTGGGTGAGGTCATGAGAACGGACCTCTTAGGATACCTGTCTCCTCGGACCGTCCGATATCAGGTACCCCAACGTTTCGCAACCTGTGCTGACTCACTGAAAGTGTGTGAGTAATGACGAGTCATCGATACACTTTTGATCGAAGCAAAGAGACACGGACTCAAAGAAGAATATTCTACCCCCATCCAAATTATTATCGTGAATAGAGAAACTCTCTGACACTCCTAATATATTTATTTATATACAATTCACCGTCCTCATCAAAGACAGTAACTCATACAGATACAATCAAGGGAAACATTGGAAATTAGAACGTTTGAGGGTATGGGAGGGAGACCGAAAAGGACAACCGGTGGACGGATGTCGACCCTTCGTACAGGGGTACCCAAAGAGAACAGATACCTCCGTTACTCAAGGGTACAAACATGTCTCTTATCGGAACTTTACATATCACAGAGACCTCGTTACCTGTCCGTGTGAGTAACGAAAAATATTTTCTAAACCCAAGAGATCCAAGTATATTTTCGTAACGGAAGAGTTTGTTATTTTAATAAAAGGACCAACAGAACCAAACCAAAACGATAACTTTATAACAACAATAATAAAAAAATCAAATTTAAAAATTTAATCTCAGACTAAAGATGTTGTCAACGTAGAAAAGAAACGTAAAGAAGACCATCCGTGTAAAAGGAGTATTTGTAAAGGAGTAAAAATAATTTTTAAAATGTTACAAATTTCGTATAGATCGTTGTTCGATCAATTAAACGAATTGGAGGGAATTTCATGAAGGTCACACAAGAATAGCGAGAAGTGAGTAATAATACCTACAGATTTTCAATAACTTATTTATTCTTTATGACAAATCATGTAAACGTTTTTTTTCATGGGACAAAAATTATAAGTCTAAGATTTTGTACAAAGACTTGTACTGGGCTATTACAGGTTTACTACAATTGTAAACCCAGAAGGTCGTTCTAATCGTCGTGATACATCTTGGTCCTAAACAGCTACCGTATGAGACACATCGAATAATTGTAACTGAGACACTCTGGCTGAGTCGTAACCGTCGCCTGCCCTGACTCTTGTGTGTGACTCTTGTCCCATTGTCGACATTCGTTCTGGCCCACTAACCTAGCGCCGTCGAAGTGAAGATGCACGAGGACCGGGTCAAGACCTTTTACAACCGGAATTGGAAGTGGAGACGTGCAGTCGTAAAGACGAGGAGGAAACCTAAACTACAGGAACCTAAGATCCAACTACCGACTTGTTCGCCCTCTAAATACTAAGAAAGGAGGATAAAGAGTTGAATAAAAAGAGTTCTAAACCTTCTTGACATGTAAAAGGTTCTTTAGGATCTATCCTTAACGACGTTCTTTCGTAGCAAGGGTAAAGCGAGGTTTCCGTGAGGACCACCAGTGACACTCGGGTGTGGGGGACTCGCAGTCGGGAGAGACTAGTGTGGAGAATCCTCAGAGCGGGACGGGTGACACCAGACCAGTGGGACCGGAGACGACCGGAGCCTACGTGTCCGGACACGAGGACAGGTAGACCTTATGAGAAAGGGACTGGGAAACCAGGAGAGGGGAAGGCAGCCCTGTCCGAGTGCAAACGACTGGTGCATTTATTTCATTGGGTCGGGGGTGGAGGGAAGGACAGTGGAGGGGCGGAAGAAAAAGAGGTGCCATGACTAGCGAACAGACTATGGTGAGACCCACCAGGACTCCCCGTTTCTAACGACCACACGGACGAGGTAGGAACACAGACAGTGTATGCTCCCGGAGATATTTATAGACAACTCACTCTCTTTCCCTAAGAACCGTCCGAACATCCCTTGTTTACCCTAACCACTGTCTCTGCTCATTCCTCCGAGAATAACACCAGTGGGACTTTAAACTACTATCGGATTTCGTTCCCCGACCTCTCCTCTTCTCTCAGTCCTCTGTCCCACCGATCCCACCACCTAAGGTGAACCGTTACCTTTTCTCCCTTTTCCCTCGGTATACCTTATAAGGGACAACGATCGAACCGTTATTTCATATGGTCTTTTTTTGGGGATTCGTAAAGAAAATATTTCGTTTAACATAATTATCCTATTCCTTATTTAATAAAGACATTAAACACAAATAGACTTTATGTCAAAGAGTTTCTGACATTCATTGGGAACGACTTTACGACTAAAAATTAAACTCCAGTTCAAAGGATTTTACAAAACTTTCGATCGGTACGGTCCTCCAAAACCGGAGATCCCTTAAATATTGAAATCTGTCTCTCCAAAAAGATATAGACCCTCGATTTGACTAAAAGACTTCCAGACTTATGAATTAATCGAAAAACCATAGAACTCAATCATTGTCTTAATTACAAAGTTTAAGCTTCAAATCTCAAGAAAGAAAATTCTTGATAAAGGAAGATATTCTTACCGGAGACTCCGTTTCCGGAGTTGGTGTAGGAAATAAGGTGATCAAGGGGAGACCTAAATGGGGGTTCAAGGTCCTTAACCGTAGAATACCTACCGACCTCATTTGTCGAACGAACCTCCGGTCCGGAACGGGAGAAATTCCGGACCTAGTCCTTCTACCACTTAAAGTACTTTTACAGTCAACTAAGGTGAAGTACACACAAAACCTTTATCTATCTTGTACTGACGATTCCCTTAAGATTCATTGAACCCACTTAAATCTCACTAACGTCTATAAACGATAATTATTAAATTTTTTTTTTCGTTTCACCTACCGACACTCCAAGAAGTGACCAATGTCAAGCAATGGAACAAGAATCTATGAAATCGAGAGGAAAACGAGAAGTACAGGGTATAACCTTCGAGACGAGAAGGCCTTTCGACTCTACTACTACACTACGACCACTGCGACGGCTACAGCGGGGCACAACCCCCGAGACGAAGAAAGGACACACCCACTTCCTGGACCCCTGGAGCCCTCTGGCGCAGTGTCTTCCCTTCCCTAGTCGGATCTCGGAGACGTCAGTAGAAGATCGTACCTTTAAGACATAAGATTGATATCAATACCATTCTTCTTACGTCATCCAGACGCACATGACTACACCTTCTGGCAGGCACTGTATGACAATTCACTTTGTCGAACATCTCGTAAAACACACAGATCTTATTCTTCGTACGTATCACTAGATTAGATAATCGGTGACCCCCTCAGTCCCGTCCCTAAAAGTGAAGTAAATATAAAGAACCTTGATGTAAAATAAGTGAGTATACTGAAAATGTCAGAATTTCCTTTCGTTCGTCTATCACCAAGACACTGACGGATTACCGGACACGACCGCCGTCGGACCTCGGTAGAGACCCTTGGGGGCGCGGGGTTGAGGGTACCGGCGTCACCGGAACCCGACTCGTCACCGACGGGCGAACCTCGAAGGAAGACCAAGGAGTATGGACGGTCGACGTCGGTGAACGAGAGGTACGGACTCAGGTGACCGCAAACCCAAACGTTGGAGACAAAATTTTGAAATCTTATTTCCTTCACGAAGAATTTTTAGGGGTTGAAAATTGGAAAGGTCATCAACTTCGATTGAAAGAACTTGATCGTCTGGAGTGACAAAGCCACCAGGGGCTAGCTGTCTGGTCCTGTCGAACCGACACACAGACGACTGCACATATGACATACGACACGTAGACACACAGTGGTGGTTCACCCACGACGATAGAGAGACAGAACTTACGCCAGTCTCTACACTGAATAAAAGTCAAAAAAGGGTGTCGGGGTCAAGACGGTATTGAGCAATCACACTGACCACGGAGACATCGAGGAGTCAACACTCCCCTACCTGACACTCCCACATCTTTAGTCACATCTATAAGACTTGAGGGTGGCTGACACGAGACTCTGAGGATGAGAGACACGAAGAGCGATTCAGGGAGAAAGAGAGACATCTAGGGTCCTCACTGAGTTCTAGGAAATTCAAGAAGGTTCGGATCAGGGATCTCGACTGGGGTCGAGCCGACAGAGGAAATAGTGAGCACCCCGTCTGGTACCACCTGACCGTAAATCCCCACCCCACCCCATACTTTAAACAACCAACACAACTACTGTGAAAAAAACGTAGGAACAGGGTACACTGGTCCGTCAAGAGACAAGTAGACACCAGGTAAAGAACACGACATAGTCACCCACGGGAGAGATGGACGTTGTCGGGGGTCTTCAACTCCTCCGGGAAAAGGTGGAAACACCCTACAAGAATCAAGGACACAGAATTCCTCTAGAACTAGTCAAAAGAATACTATAGACAACCAAAGAGTACGTTTAAGTTCAGTAGTACCGGGTAGGACGAAGTGGTCTTAAGATCCTTTAAATATCTAATTCAACGAACTCGCTATTAAAAAAATTCTTAAGAACTAACACTGTGAGTCTTCCTCTCACTTCCACCATACTAGAAAAAAAGATATAGGAAAAAGTCTTTTAAGGATCAAAGAAGGATGATCCTTCTTTGGGGTGAAGGATCGGGGTGAAACTGAGAAAATGAGATTTCTTATGAATTCATGTCTTGATCAAAATTTTATGATTAAAACGATTCCTAAGGACGTAAAAGTATCTTCAGAGAATTTCCGAAGTCCTCAACTTCAAGACACAGAGTTCGTGGACACTAGTTACCACTCGGTTATAAATACTAGTCCATGCAACATACCTTTGAGGATTAAGTGAGTGCATCCGACCAGAGTGACATCTTGCACTGTCGTTCACCACGGATCCAACACACGTCTCTTATCACCATCTACCCCGCTCTGGTTCTCCACCTTCTGTACGACCCTCCTGAAAAGATGTAATGCGGTGCTGGGGAATAGAGAAACGACACAAGTTCCCGGAACACTATAGGGACATAACCCCGGATAGTCTTAGCAAGGTAGACAACGACAATTACATTCGTATTGGTGTGTAATTCTATTTCTGATCGTTTAACTCGTAGTCGTCGAATTATTAATTCTTTTATGCAGAAACGACCGAGAAACTTGATTGATTATATCTATCGGGGATGTTCTCTTTATCGACATCCGAAAAATTACTTGCTGTACTAAAATTACGTACTGTGATTCGCGGACAGAATCTCGATAATCGACAGTATTAAATAGTTCAGAGTACAATTTTCGGTACTAAGTCTCTCCGTTCGTACTTGAAAAGGTGAACGGAATGGAACGACTCCAGTAAAATTTACAGGATTCAATCTTTAACCCCTTTCTATAAATCAAACGGTTTGACTTTTATTTTCTTATACTGTAAATCGAACCTCAACTTTCATCTAAAAAAAACGAAGATTCAGTGTCATGATGACATTACATTATTATCATTAAAAGTAAATAACTCACTCATAATATACGGTCTTTTGATTCACGAAAAATATGTATTAGAATAGATTAGGTGTCTCGTTGAGATACTTCTATCAGGGTAAAATGTCTACTCTGTCGACTCAATGTTTCTCCTATTTACGGAACTGAATCCAGTATATTAATTGACCATTTACAATCTCGACCGTAAACTTGACTCCACCAAATTGGGTCCAGGTCTAAGGACTGGTGACCGAGTTGGACAAAGGGAATTTACCTACTACTTTGGAGTGAAACAGTAACAAACCAACGATTCAGTACAGACTGAGAAAACGTTGGGGTACCTGACATCGGACGGTCCAAGGAGACAGGTACCTTGAAAGGTCCGTTCTTATGACGCCACCCAACAGTAAAGAAAGAGGTCCACTAGAAGGTCTGGGTCTCCAGCTTGGGTACAGAGGACGTAACTGTCCACCTAAGAAATGGTGACTCGGTGGTCCTTTCGGACCTTTGGAGTGATCGATTCCGATTGACACTGGATAACACCTGTCCCGATTAAACTGAAGTGAATCCTTACAAATTGGAGTCGTTTCTCGTGTCGTAGTACTATCCACGACACCGACATAATGAAAAGACGCCGACGACATTACTTAATGGTGTTTGAACCGCTGAATTTGTTGTGTGTAAATAAAAGAAGGTCAAGACCTCCGATTTTTAGGTTTTACGTAAAGTGACCCGACTGGAGTTCCACGACCGTCCCGACACAAGGGGGGACCTCCGGGGTCCTCTGTCCGTCAGGGAACCGAGAAGGTCGACGACCACCGACGACTGTGAGGGACCGAACACCGGAGACAGGAGACCAGAGACAGAGGACCAGTATAAAGGAAAGGAAGGTAGGTGACAGGCTAGTGGGAGACGGAGAAAAAATATTCCTATTGGAAACAAACGCAAATCCCGGGTAGGTCTATTAAAAGGGTAGAGTTCTTGGAATTAGTGTGTACGTTTCAGAAAAAAAAAGGTAATTCCATTGTAGCTTTCTAAGAACCCTAACTTTGTATCTACAGAAACCCACCCCCTCGGACGTAATAAGTCGGTGCCACTGTTTGTCTTTCTTAATCTTGAAAGTCAGGTGGAACATCCTTATACGAATTAAAGTTGTTAAAGGATTGACAAGACGTCCTGTGTCTACGATTTTTACACTTTTTTTAAAGTACCAGATTGTCTAAACTCTCAATAACACATTATATAGGGAGAAATTCCTCTAAGTGTTACATGTTACTTCCGAAACTTTTAAGGATCCCGTCTCTTTCAACGAATTGAATCAACTTGGGTCTTAAGGAATCTGTATTAACTAATTCTTCGTGAAGGAAAATTTCCATGTGGATAATTGTACGGTACTACATAAAGATTGTGTCAAATCCTTCATATCATGATTATTCATCCATGATCATAAATAATGGACGATCAGAAACCTTCCGTACGCCCTTACAGAAATGACTGAAACACAATGAATTATTGAATTTGTATGAACCTTAACTAAACTTTCTTGATGAGACTTATTTATGTGTTGTGACTTACTATGGGACTACTAAAAATTATAAAAGTGACTATAACACGGTCCACTCAATGTTCCCAGGCCTACCTCAATGCTATCCCTCCTTAAAAAGAACATACCTTACTAGACTTCTGGGAAGGGTCCTTTCCCTGGGATTAAGTAGATCGACCTCCTCTTCGTCCCCACGGAGGTACATCCTCGTTTCTCGAATCGGCTTCCTTCCTCCCGAGTAGACCTCTCTTCCCAGTCCCCCAGACACCTAATACGGAACTTACAATCAAATTCCCAAATCTGAACGAAGTGATCCGGTCCCAAACTGTGTGATCCACATACATACGGGACACCCGGTCTAGGTCAGGGTGTCGGTGCTGGCAAACAAATGGACAGAAGGCACCGACGAAGTCACGACGTCCCATCCCATCCGGACGGGTGGAATTTTGAGAATGACGGACCCGGATATGCCTTTTCCACACGACGAGGACTATACCCAGTCCCCCCACCGATAACTTCCCGAGACTAGTCCTTCCGCAATAGGAGTCTAAACTCACAAACTTTAGAATAGGACTGTTGTGACCCCTTATTTCTGATCTCTCCGACTGCTCGTTCCCTTACCCTCTCCTCTCTTGTCTTTCTCTGCAAAACGTGCTGTCGTCCCCTCTGCCTCCTCGGTTTCTATTAGAAAGTTTCGTCTGAAAATTAAAATCTAATCAAAGTCTAAATCTCTTTTCAACGTTTCTGTTATGTCTCTCAAGGACACACAAGGGGGACGAGTCAAAGGGGACGACGATCGTAGAATATAAGCATACCATGTAGACAGTAATCGATTACTCAGTCATAATTATGATTTCGGTGTAAGATAAGCTTAACGGAATTAAAAAATGTACTACATAGGGACAAGACAGAGTTATAGGGTAAGTCCCACAGTACAATGTAGATCAACAGGATCGAGGAATCTAAGGGTCTCACAATCTAATACCACCGAAAGTCTATAATGAGTAAAAAATACTGGAACTATCGAAGTTTCTCACGATAAAAAAAGGTCCATAAAATATCTTACAGGGAGTAAACCCTAAACAGACTACGAAAAAGTACTAAACTGACCCAATAGGTAAAAGTAACACAGATGTCATGTATCACAGTTGTACAGAATGGTGACAACTATGACTGCAACTAGGGAACTGACTCTATTACGAACAGTTCAAAGGGGTGCCATTTCAATGAAAAGCGGGTGGAAAGGTAGGAGACAAGAAACCGGTTTCCATTAAAACTTTAAAGACCCGTTCTGTCGTGACGGAGGCAAAGACTGAGTGTTTGAAGATGATGAATTTACTTCTTCCCTTTCCCCATCCTAGGACCCTCCACCGACAGGTAAATCCCTAACTCGTCTTCATTTTCAACAGTTTCCTACGACTCCTCCTCCCCATTCTCTTCGTCCACCGATTGACCTCACCATCTATTATGTCGGAGGGTCCAGCTCCTCACAAAGTCTCGCCGTCTCACCAGTCGTACGAACCTTCAGTTCCTCTCGTAACAAATCCCCAACTATCATATCCTCAGACCGCCCTGACCTTCCAACCCTTCCTTCACGTCATCCTTTATTCCCCCCCGATCAACAGGTCGGAACGTTTGTTTATCGTTTATCTTAAACGGAGACACAAGTCCTCCTCCCGACTCGTCTCACCTCGCAATCCTATTAATCAAACCGTCGGGATACGTCTAATCTCCCCAATCTTAAACATCAACGAAGTGACCCTTCGACAATCTTTGTCCATAGACCTCTTTATCACGTCTTTACACCCTGGGAATTCCCTGGTAATCGGGTAGTGTCTAAAAACGTATATGATCCAAAAAAAAAAAAAGGGTATTATACTTCTTTTTTTTCACCTTAATCACTAATTCGTAAGACGAATGTTTGTCATTCGAATTTGTTGATTTTATAGTCCGACAGAATTCAGAAGGGACCATCAAATCACCAATTCTGATACGAAGGTAACGTCCCCACGTCCAAGGTAGGGATCAGGTCCTTGATTTTAGGACGTACGGTACACCGTACCGGTTTTTTTTTTTCTTTCTATGACCACCGGTCCAAAGAAACAAGTCTGTCCTCTCTCCAACCTCGACTACTTCTACCTACACTACTCCTTCCACGGAGTCGATCGATCTGGTCGGACACTAAACAATAAACGTGACCCAAACAACCAAGGACCAAGAAGATCAGTGACCGGTACGAATTGACTTTTTGTTTGTTTGTTTTTGGTCTAACAGGATTTATGGATGGACGGAACATCAATACACACGTAGAGAGGAAAAGAACCTTTTCTCAATCTCTACTTGAACTCGAGGCGGGTCCAACCTCGAGTGTGGTAGGTTCAATTACCCTATACTTCAAATTTAAACAAAGAGTATCCGACTGAGGTCAGTCAAAGTATTACTAAAGGGCACCTTGAAGGACGAACTAGGAGAAAACCACCACCAAAACAAAATTTTCAACACTACGAAAGACTCTATTGACTACCACCTCTCTCTGACTGACTCGGTGTCAGAACACCTCTCTTATTCGGACCTTTGTGACTGACAAGAGACCAACGACCGTAAAACTTGAATAGTAAATAAAACGTATATTGATCCTGCTATTCACGAGGATGAGAACTTAGATGGACAAAATAATTTTCCCTTCGTATTAGTGATTTAACCACCATACTCGACTTGAAAATTTTTAGCGGGATAATGAGGACTAAGACTTCATCTCAGGATAAAATAATAAATTAACTCGGAGACTAAGACTTCATCTCAGGATAAAATAATAAATTAAGTCGGTCGGAGTTTACGACACTAAACACTAAACCAAGTTATCTTCGTCACTCATCGAGAGGAAGTGGAACAAAGACGCAGTCAGGAGAAATCCACTCTCACTTACTTAAATTATTTGGTCCAGTAGGAGTAAGTGCACTGGTCGACGGGTATAGATAGTTGGTCCTCGGAGACAATCCGAGAAAAGACTCGTCACTGTGGGTGATACCCCACCTTTGTTGTAAAACAATTTCTCTTGAAGGTTCTAAAAAAAAAAATTACTCCTATTTTTAAGGATGGAGTACACCAAGAATCATCCAGATTCCCTACTTTACGTTCACGGAGTACAAGATGCGTCAGAACAAAAAATTTTAAGACAGAGACCTAAAACGACGTTACCGATACGGAACACAAACAACGATGTCTCACGACAAATAAATCGTCCTTTTAGCATACTATGTCTAAGAGCTCTTTCCTTTAGTAAACCAGAGGAGAGTATAGTAGGTTTGTTGTTTAGTGGTTACTCCCTGTGTGGTCGTGAAGAAAGGTTTAAGTGACGAACATCCTTGCCCTTCTTCTTAAAAATTTTCGTGACAACTCCTACCGGTAAAGGAGACACGAGGTGATTCCGGTCCTTAGAGTTTATACGGTCCGTGTCTCCCCGGGACACTAACGGACATTGTAATGTTTTGAAGCGGACAACTCTGTCCAAGGGTCACAAGAAAGGTGTGCACAAAGTCTCTTTGTCGACGGAACCGTAGGAGTTTCGAGTAGTGAAGGGGAAACGAACTGAAACCATTATAACATGCGTAGAAGCATCTCGCTGGTGGGTACGGAGTCGACGAAAGGAAAGTAGAGGAAAAGGAGGAAAGTCTGGTGTGGATACTTTTAAATTGGTCTAATAAATGGTCGACGTTTAGCTTCCACTTCCACTAAAGTTATCTAGCTTGTGTATTTACCTTTATTTACCGTGTGTGAAGAGTCAAGGAAAACCCGTGTACTTCTCCCCACCAACGGAGCCCAAGGGTAGGAGTCCCAAAGGCCGTCCAAACCTGTCTCGAATGTCTTGTACCCCGACACACGACGTCCGTGGGACCCACAGTACGGTCGGGGCCGAATGTGAAAGAGTAAAAGGGAGAGGAAATGTAACAGTTTTGGGAAGTGGGAGATCTTGGCGTTCCAACGTAAAATCAAATAACAACGGGCTTCCTAGATAGAGTCCAAATGAAGTACCTCAACTCCAATCAACCTGGACTATGTGACCCAGACAGAATCGAAAAGTCATTTTCGAAAACTAAATTAAAAGACAATTCCTTTCTTGACTTTACTCCTATTCGTTTGAGAATCAACGTTGACTCTTAGATCGAATCTCTACCTTGTGTTTACTTCACTTCTTCTGAGAAGTTGGCTGAACGGAAACGACGGCGTCCGAACACTGTACCAAGTGTCTCACAAATCCAAATCCCCATCTTCATACCCCATATCTTGAGGCTCAAGGACACAATCTCTGCCATAAACGTTCTCATCTGCGACACCAAGTAGGGGAGGGACACACTGGACGTGTGGAGTGGAGAGGAAAGACACGAAGTCAAAGGACTGGGTACTTTACCCTGTTATTTTCATTGGGAAAGTCTCAATGACGCTCCTAATTACCCAATTAATCATTGAGAAGTCTGTGCAGGTCGTAAGTCATTGGCAACATACTATAACAACAATATAATAGTGCAAGGATGTTCAATGCAGTCGTGTACACTCATATCGTCCATTCGTGTCGTCTGTAAATCCTTTATCTCCGTAGTCGTGAACAGGTAGGTCTACCCAGCAAAAGAAGGAGTCTTACCAGAGACCATCGTTCACTCAGGACTAACACTACCAAGACGGCCACGTCCTGCAAAACCCCTACACACGGGACCCTAACGGACACTACCGAGGAAATGACCGATCAAGGGAGAATGAACTCACTTACATCCAAACTTAAATAAATAAAAAACATTCAATTTTCTATAAACCTTAGTTCAGTCCACTTTGTTACTAAACGAAATTTTTGAATGGACATTTCTCATGAGTGTTCGTACCAGTAACCTGGTGTGATTCAAAAACCACCGTTGTACGTCTAATAAAACGAAACCGGAAACCCTCGGTTCCCGAAGGGACCACCGAGTCTACCATTTCTTAGACGGACGTTACGTCCTCTGGGTCCAAACTAGAGACCCAACCCTTCTAGGGGACCTTTGGGTGAGGTCATCAGGACGGACCTCTTAAGGTACCCGTCTTCTCGGACCCCCCGATGTTAGGTATCTTAACGTTTCTCAGCCTGTGTTGACTCACTGAAGATGAAAGTGAAAAAGTGAAACCCTCGGTCACAAAATATAGATGAAGAACGACCTCGTTGATGAAGTGCGAACCAATAAAACGGGAGGGAAAGAGGAGGCTTCATCTTGTAATGTAGGGACAAAGTTGAAACAAAGTCCCTAAATGAGTGGACGTCCAATATAGGGATATTTTTGAGGAAAAATGAACCTAAAAATGGGGTTTGGGAAAACAAGAGTACCAATTATAAAAAAAACACTGACCTATACATTGTACACATAGGTGAACGGAGCCGAAAAATTTTATCGAACTCACAGCCCGGACGACGTCCCTCCACGACCTCGATGACAGAGTCCGGGAGTCAGAGGAGGGGAGGCGTGGGAGGAAGACGGGTGACTCTAAGGTTCACTATACTTTTAGTCGGAGTCGAAATCTCAGTGAGGATTCAGTCCAACGGTCGGGGCGACTCAGTCAAAAAGGTCGTCGTACAACATTACCTTTTATAGATAAACGGAACTTTGTAACTTACGAAACGTCTTTCAGTTGTGAACCAGGGGTCCTTCCAAAGTCATGATTGTATTGAGGAGACACGACAGACCTACCACCGTCTAGTACAATTTTTGTCATTTTTGATCCTCTAATCTTTTTTCAAATAAGAGAAAGTGTCAACCGTAATGTAACGTTATTGATTGGGGGGAAGGTTTTTATACGTACTTACAAACGACTTTTTACTTTTGTTTAATTGTTTATTTTAACCCTGAAAGACTTGTTATATATAATAACACTATATATACATATATTAATTATCTGTCGATCGAAAATATGAAAATATACAATATATATTATATGTAATATATATTATACGTATACATACCAGAATATGTAAAATACATAATTTATGTAAATCGAAAAGACAAAAGAGTGTTTGAAAAGAAATACCAGGAATTTTGTTAAAAAAAAATTCGTGAAATGAAACTGAGCACGATAAGTATTTAAGAGGGAGAAGACTGGAAATAATAAATGTCTGTTTTTTATAAAAATACGTATAAAAGACGAAATCGGATCTACCTACTTCCGCATCTTTAAGACCAAAGAGACGAGGGAGAGAGTCAAGAGTCCACAGAGTGTTCGATAAGAATTTGTCTACAGATTCTTAAGTTACTCACCGTCGTGAAGTCTTGTCACCAAACATTTATACACGCAGTCTAGAAAAACTTAAAGATTTTTATTAAACCTCCCCTTCGACTTTACGTGAAGACCAGTAAAATCTGTGTGCCTTGGACCTTTTAAAACAAATGCGTGGAGAAAACCTACTTCACGTTCAGAAACTTCTTACTTTTCGTCTTCAATATCCCACACCAACAGAAGTTGAAAGAAAGGGTGTTCCAGATTAAACCGACGACCTTGAAGCTTCGTCACGGAACTCTTAGGTCACAATCACCACCACCGACACCCTCCTAAAATTCTTTTTCATTGTCAAAGGTGGTCTCACTAAAATCCGTTTCCACACTCTGTACGTCGGAAAAGGTACAGATACGTGGTCGTAGAACTCGAAAAGGATCATTTTGGACAAACGTCCCCTTTTTTTAGTCTTTAAGAGAAACTTCGCTTTATTGACAGTCAAAATCACGGAAAAAGGATCCTCTAAACATAAAATAGTCTTTTCTTTTACAGTCAGAAAAAGAAAAAAAAGTAAAATTTCCACCTACTCAGGATGTCAACCAAGATCAGTACTGAAAGCCTCTACGATGAGATCAAGACAACTAACTTAAACGTTGTTCGGAAAAATAGGGGGGTTTAGAGGACTCTCACCTGCCGAGATAATGTCAAAGTTCCTAGAACCGGGGTAGAGAATCGGAACTTAGGTTCAGGTCGTTGAATTTTGTCGAGATACGCGAACCTCATACTGTCTACTGGCGTTCATCTCGATCCACCAGGAGTAAGTTACTGACCCCTCTACAAGACCCTCCCCGACCTCTACTAGTATATCCGGCTCGAGACTTCACAGTCAATTACGGAGAATACTCCTACAGCAATCCTAAATATTCCATAAATTAGAGGTCTCTTTCTATTTTAATACAACCACACGGTATGGATTCTTCCGTCTTTTCATGTTTTAGAAATCCTTTATAAAAGTCGTTGTCCTCAAAAGAACAACGAACTTAATTCAACAATTCTCTACATTTTTTTAACGTCAATTCACGACATTAAATCTTTTAGTCTGTGAATATACCATTGTAAAGACAACGTAATTCAGAAATGTCCACCTCATCGTATTGTGAATATGTTAAATTGATCTAACCTTTCCTTCTGTGTGCTAACTATAAAAACCAGAAAAGAAGAGGACACAGATGTCTGGGGGTCTAAAAGTCTAGAGTTTAGAGAGACTTCTAGGGTCGGCACCAACCAGGTCGACGGAACGTCTAAAAGGTCGACTTACACAAGTTTCGTGAAATTAGTGTCGACGTAGAACCAGAAGAGGAAAGGAGAGTAGGAAATATGGTCCCCAGGAATCGGAAGTCCCAGATTACAGACTACTCGACTCCACCTCGACTACATTGTCATTATCTTTATTTCACGTGGTATTTGTACTACACGAACTTAGTAGGGGTTTGGTTGGGGGTCAGACACCTTTTTAACAGAAGGTACCTTGACCAGGGACCACGGTTTTTCCAACCTCTGGCGACGAGATCTAAGAAAGGGTTTGGTTCAGTGATAACTCAGGTAGAAGTTTTTCATAGACTTTAGGTGGATGAAGAGAGGTTGACAAACGGTGAGTGGACAAGACCAGTGAACCCAGTGGAGTCAGTTGTGTGGAGAGACACAAATGACCCTGAGAAAGGGTAGAAGAACTTTACGTTTAAACGATAAGGGCGAAGGGGGGTTTTTGGGTTGGGTTTCGTTTTGGCCCCTTGTCTGTCCGTAATGAGTCGAAAAGACATTACGGGGTATTAGAAGGCAACTTTAATACTAGAGTCTCAGGACACACTGGACCGTTATCGGGTCCGGATGTGTGGTGGGGTCGGATGTGTGGTGGGCGACGGGGTGGCAGTCATTAGGTCGGGACTGACCGAACCAAAGTCAAGGAGTCTTTATCGTAAGTGAAGGTGAAAGGAGGCTCGGAAAACTCTAAACCAACTGAAGATAAAAAGAAGTGGAGAAGGGAATTTTACGGTAGCAACAACAAATCAACGATTTAGTGTAGACTGAGAAACCGCTGCGGTACCTGACATCGGGTGGTCCGAGGAGACAGGTAACCTAAAAGGTTCGTTCTCATGACCGCACCCAACAGTAAAGGAGGGGACCCCCTAGAAGGGTCGGGTCCCTGACTGGGGCACAGAGGACGTAGACGACGGAACCGTCCACCTAAGAAATGGTGACTCGGTGGACCTTTGGGGAATTGGATGGTAGAGCAGTCCATTTCGGGACCCAATCCATGGCAGTAGGACGTAGTGTGTCCATCTGAGTCAGGTAGGGTGACCATCTGAGTCGTGAGAACCATATAGGGACCACGGGTCGCATCTCAGACCGTACGTGAATCACCATAAACAAGGCACTTCCTTCCTTCACTATCAATGTTTGTCAAATTGACGAAGATTGGGAAGGCTCCCCACCGGACAGACCAGACACACGTGTCTACAACAACAAGTCAACGAGTCAGTACACACTGAGAAACGCTGGAGTACCCGGTGTCGTGCGGTCCGAAGGGACAGGAAGTGGTAGAGGACCTCAAGCGAGTGTGAGTGCAGGTAACTCAACCACTGCGGTAGGGTGGTAACGTAGGCGACAGTAGGGGGAAAGGAGGACGGAAGTTAGAAAAGGTCGTAGTCCCAGAAACGGTTACTTCTCCACACGTGTCTCCAGAGGGGAAAAGAGTGGACACGAGCGCCGTCCGTAACGAGTAGGCGATACCGAGGCAAGAGACCGACCGAGAGAATCAATGACACATCCGTCGACAAAGACCAGACGATCCGGTAGACTTAACCGTCCACCGCGCTTAGGAGAAACGGCAAAGGTCAGATCGTCCTTTTCTATGGCGTAAGGTCTTCACATCCAAGAACAAGACTAGAAATCTGTAGCCGCACTTGAGAAATACGGAATCAAACGCACATCAGACTACGTCCATTAGTCTACCAATGGATTCTATTAGAAAGTACTTCTATCTCATTCTTTATGACTTTTTAATCATTTTGATAGGTTAATATTCCATTATTTTAGTGTTAGTCACACGAAACATATTGTTTATGAGTAGAACACTAGTTCGTGAATACACCTCTTATTTTATATTTTAAAAATTATGTGTATTTATGTTCAAAATTATCGTTCTAACGGTACAGATATATGTTCATGTAATGTTGTCCCTGAGATTAGAGTCTTACTTCAGCTAGAGAGTCAAAAATTTTTTTTTTAATAAAGAAAAATTACCTTCCTATTAACGAAATGTTATAACACAACCAAACACGGTATGTAGTTGTGCTTAGTCGGTAGCCATATGTACACAGGGGAGGGAGAACTTGGGAAGAGGGTGGACGGTGGCGTAGGGTGGGGAGATCCAACAATGTCTCGGGACCAAACTCAAGGGACTTAGTATGTCGTTTAAGGGTGATTTAAAATACATACGATCATATATACAAAGGTACCATGAGAGTTCTCTTTTGGGTCATAGTAAGTCAAAAATAAAACGATCATTTCTCATGTAAAGTTCCACTATCTTACGCTTCATAGTTCCTTTTCGACAAAAAAAGAAACCAAATGATAGTAAGACACCGGTACAAAGTATTTCCTAGGAGTACCTAGTAGATATAGTCCTTGTGGTCCCTATCTAATTTAATGTCCAAGGACGTGGGAAGTTGAATTGACTTCGTCTCAAAGACTCCGGACCTTTAGACGCAAGATTTATTCAGACTCGTGGTGTCGGAATATTATGGATCGTAGGTCGTGTCGTAATTATTTGTAACTTGTCCTAGATATTTTCTGCGGAGCAAGTGACTGGAAAAGTCAGAGTGGACTCACATTACCACTGTAGTCTGTTGTATAGTGACGGTCGTGGCAGACCATTTTCCACTTCTATAACTACCATCGGTTCCAACTTTAGTCAGTTACCGGAATACGTTCGTCTCGTGTCTTCTAGTTGTTCCCGTAACAAGGGTCTCCGAATCTGTGTGAACAGGAGACCCGTGTTTGGGTCAGGAAACTAGTGTCGACTACACCCGTCTTTCTTTGGTCCGTTCCGTTTAAGCCCGGTCAAGACGTCACTTCCCAAACACGAAGAACAGATCCAGAGACCTTGTCGGGTCGTCCCAATCCGACCGTCACCGGAAGGGGAAGTCGCCCCGAGGGACTAAAGGACGGAAGGGACTCTCGGGTCTTACGTTCCTCTTTTGAACGGGGCTCAGCCTTCCGTCTTTGTTATTGTCGTAAAATTTCCACCGTAACGGTTCGTGCATCCTACACCAAATGAACGTCATTGACCACATTAGTCGAATGGCCTCCGCCCGTCAGGAGCCACGACCACTCTTTCGTGCAGTGTCGTTTGAAAGTGGGACCTGACCTGAGGACTCTCTCCAACGTCGAGAGAGAGAGGGTACGGACGTCGGACGAGACGTGGAAAGTGGAAGAAACTAGGGAGCTGGGAAATACCACAAATCTTAAACGTATTAAGGTATAGTCTAACTATTAACAAAAGACAGTAAAGGATTCACAAGTAAGGTAAAGACGTTTTTCTTTGTCTCTAAGAATTACTCACTACCACAGGAGACGTGGGATGGGGTGGGACGGGAGAGATGGGATCACAAATCTTTGGACATTCCTGTAAATACCAATAGCACCACTATTCCCCACTCATAGAATCGTGACTTGTAGACCTCCCACACCTACGATTCACAGGGGGTCCGGAACCTGCCAACGTGTGTTACTTCCTAACAGGACAGACCTTACGATTGCGTGGGCGTTCTCTTTGTGACCTCGAGAAACCCAAACGGGTGCAGAACAGGTCACCAAGGAACTCTTGTCTGGATCGCAAATAGTGGATTACTTAGACGCGATGAATTATCTACGTCAGACCCGATTTAACGTACGGCCCTTTTATTTGTTTACCAGCTTCGGTAAAAACACTGGCCACCAACACGGGACTGTCGCCTCGACAGTGGGAACCTAAGACGAAATGTCGTACCGGGAAGGGCTGCCCTGTGACAGCTGATCTCAATCCTGGGTCTGGTACTCGGACCCGACGACGGTGACAAGGTGAGTCCTCCGTGCGACTACCTTTTCTTCGTGGTGACAGATGACGGGGTGACTGTGGAACCAGAGTGTTTTTATTTGTCCCACTACGATTCGTTCGACTTATAATGTAGTACTCTGCCCCCACCCCTGTCCTCCAAGTTATAAAAGAGTACCTGTGGTAGGATCCACTCACGAGTATAGTCAGTAAGTCGATTTCGATAGTTTCTTTACTGTCTACCTATTTCTAAATCCTTGTGTTTTCTCTCCCACTATAGTCGAGAATAAAATTTTCTGATTCTCAATGTGGCCTTTCGAACAACTGGATCCCTATAGGGTATCTGGGACCCTAAACTTATAGCACTTTTGGCCTATTATTAATCTGATTGTCATCTCCGTTGTCCTTGTCTGAACCCTTTCCGCCGGTGTGCTGCAACTCTCTTTACGTCTGCCTTTACTGAGTCCCCCGGGCAACAAGAAAGGTTCCACGAGACACTGGGTCCTCTTTGTCTCACAAGAAGGAACCTGAGTCACTCGGATGAAGATCCTCATTAAAGATTCCTTTACTCATCTCGAAACAAGTCTCTGAATCAAGTCTCATACACATCACTCGCAACAAACTTTGACTTGCGACCTTCGGTGGGTCTGTCCACCGAACCCACTCAGACAATACCAAGTAGACACATTACCTTATAAGACATTGGTACCGTTACCATAACTTCTTTTTATGACTGTACCCTGTTTTACATATTTTTTATCCGACAGTATCTTATGTATTGTAATTGTAAAAGTTATTTCTTTATTCATTTATATTTCCCTTCTTTGGACCTTTCCGTAATTAGTTTTACAAGCGAACCTCATATAAATTCACCAACTTAAGGTTCATGGACCTTAAGAAAGAACCCCGAATTCAAGAATTTTCCAAATTAAACTTGTACACATTAATAAAGACACCAATTTATCGAATTACGTCCTTCATTTTTGTACTAGTTTACATAACTTTCCACGAAACAGTTGGACAATAGGTTTATAAAGTTATAAATTAGCAAAAATTCAGGTTTGTAAGGACCACCAAGACTCCGCATAATCAGGGAGTCAGAATAAGACCTAATCAATCGTGTCTCCTTTCCTCTACTCCCAAAACTAGTGTTCCTTATTTACACCCACTTCCAGTCAATTTGTGACCCTTCTTTCTTCCCTATAGTTACAAAAACTCTCCTTATCTCTATTTAATTCAGTTTATGGAAGTATCACTGTCATAAACGGGTCAAACCCTGAGACGAGTCCTTTAAGGGAGGACTAGGAAGTATGTGAGTACAGAGGATCCCACCGACCCTTTGTGGGTGATTTAGATCCGAACTGAGGGAACGAGGGTACACTCTCGGGAGGGTCCAGAAGTCCCGATATGCCAAAGGTCGGGTTCCGGATCAGGTACCATCCGAAGGTCAGGGTTCTCCCTCCGGTGACTCGACATACTCACTTAGTCAGGTAATTCTTAAATCCAGAAGAAAACTCCTTTATGAAACGTCGTCGCAAAGAATCTTATCTGAGTCACCCTGTGATAAGGATACTTTTCCGAGGTACCCCTTTTCATATTTTCCTCCACCCTCTTTGGCCAAACACTCTCCTCTGTCCAGTCGTACAGGTGGTCGGGGTCCGGCACTAAGTGTAGAGTATGAATCACACAACTCCGAGCCTCCAGAATGGAATTTCTGTAGGAAACCCAAACCCAATTGGGACTCAAATGATTCAAATCAATCGACATCTAAAAAAAAAAAGTGTATTTCTAAAAATGTTGATAAACCCACTTCTACCTATGGGAACATACACTTAGATCCCATCGGAAAACAACCCTCCTAGGAGTAAGATCGATTTCAAATCTCGACTCTCGAAAGTCGCTTACTCCGTGAGTCCCTTTATTTCTTAGAAGAGGTGGGCACCGCACAGGAGTGAGAAGACCTTGTGACATTTCACTCCAGGTTCAAGTGAACTACTATTCTTTACAGACAGATCGAATCACTAGAAGTAACAGATCGTGACGCAAAAACAACTTTAGAGCTTACTGTCTCCAACCGTGCTTTATGAATCATTACAATCACGGAACAGGGAGAGAAGACTAAAGGGAAGTCACTCAGATATGACCCGAAGGGTCCACCGAGTCAACATTTCTGAGGGGGACGGTCACGCCCTCTGCACTCATGTCAGGGACTCAGCCCTTCTAGGGGTCCTCTTCTCTTACCGATGGGTGAGGTCATAAGAACGGACCTCTTAAGAGTGCCTGTCTCCTCGGACCACCCGATGTCAGGTACCCCCGCGTTTCCTAGGACGTGCTCACTTGCCGAATCGGTGTGTGTGCTCATATGCAATGATAACTGAATCGGTGTGTGTGTTCATATGCAATGATACACTTCGAGGGGAAGGGAGTTTCAAAATAATTATTCTGTCACCCAAATATCAAGAAGGTTCGGTAAAGGAGAACTTTTCTTGTCCCATCTTTCCGACGATTGCGTCAGACATCTCCTTCCCAGGGACCAACGGCGTGGACTGTGGAGAGACGAGAGGGTGCGACCTCCCTCCTCAAGACCTCTCGTCTCTCCGAACACTCGGTCCCCACTAAGGACGACCTTTCAGGCTCTCCCTCTCAGTCTACCTCGACCACGAACGTCCGGGTGCCGGTGGATGAGAACGACGACACCAAGACAACCCCGACCTTGTGCCTTCGTTGAAAGATTCAGACCCCCCAGTCGCCCCGAGTGGGACTCTATTCAAACTAAAGAATTTGAGGTAATATCCCGGGGTGTGCCCTCTGGTCCCTGTATCTTTCTATCACATCTTTTCTCCATAAAAGTCATTTTTAACAAGCACACATGAGTTGAGTGAGTCACTACAGGTTGAGAAACACTGGAATACCCGACAGGTACCTTAAAAGGTCCGTTCTTAGAACCTCACCCCACGGTAAAGGAAGAGGTCCCGTAGAAAAAGTAGGACTCTAGTTCGGGTGTAGAGAACATTCTCAGAGGACGTAACCGTCCGCCTAAAAGAAATGGTGGCACAGTGAACCCTTAACCGAGACTCATTTTTTTTGAGAAATCTGGGAAATCCTCTCACGAGTAGAACACTTTTACACCGGTCATTGTACACCTTTTAGACGTCTGCACGTTCATCACTATTGAGACCCGTCATGTAAAAAAGAAAAAGAAAAAACTGTACTCGCTCTGGGAATCACTCAGTCGAGTTCGGTTTGGTCTGGAGACCCTCCAAGTGACCCCGAGTCCGGGGAGACTCCGAGTAGTACCTTGGTGTCCGAGGGAAGGAGGACGGGACGTCAGGGGTGGAAGTGCCAAGTTTCGAGTCATTTCAGGAGGACACCATGTCCATTGTCCTTCACCCGGTTGTTACCCAAAACTGGGTCCCCTAATTTTACAAGTTGAGAAGACTCAAGTCGTTCTCGTTTGTCAAACAGGACAAAAGTAGTTTACTCTGGGGAGACCCTTTACTTAATTTTCCTTTCATAAGGACTTTTTATTTGGAAATTAATTTTGAAACAATGACCGTGGAGATCATTTTGGTTCACCTTGTGTAATGGGTGTTCCGCTAAAATCTATTCTTTTATTTGTAGATTTTCGGAGAAGGAAAGAAATTATTAAGATGTAACTAAACCAAGGACAGTGTTTACACCTTTTTGTTCTATTTACTATGGGCATACTAAGATAAAAGACCGAGGACTCTTATGAATTTCGCATCATCTGAGTAAATTAAGACATCGACCTTACTTGAAATCTTTCAGCCAAAAACGTCTTGTAGTCCCATATCTAATTTCTATTGTTCCTGTGACTTAAGGGTCCTTGGATTGAGAACAACCATTTCCCTACCTTTCCTCGTACTTATAGTAAGGACGGTTCACTGTCTACCCTGTTTTGGAGGGGGAGGGGTTTCACTACAAAAGTGACGCCACAAGGTCTGGCCTTGGAGGAAAAAAAAAAAAATCGGTGTCACATGCGTGCACCCTAGAATCAAGGGGTTACTGCTTATCTTGAGCACGGGAGAAGTCACCCTTGCACCTTAGAATTGGGGACCTGGTGGTCCCCTCAGGGGTCCGTGGAGAAGGATTGTTTACAAACTGTATAAAGAATACTTATCGGTCCCGTGCTTATTTTTCTCACCTGTGAAATTCTTTACCCTACACAACAGAAATTACCGCTTTTACCAAGTAAGTCGATACAGACGTACGGATGGTACTCGACCTTTGACACGATTAACGATACTATTCGTTTCTTCCTTCCGTGTTTTTGTAATAAACCAGTTAAATGTACCATATAGAACGGATAACGAAAAGACACATATGTATAAACATACAATAGAATATTCCTATATAAACATAGGACAAAAGGAGTAAATTATATTATAGAATCCGTAAAGACGTACTAATATTAAAAATTTCAGACGTATCATAAGACAAAACACCGATAAAGTGTTAAAGAATTCGGTAAAAGGACAACTAGTTAATCTTTACAAACTTAAAATCATCACTTTTGTCCCTATTTGTAACTACATATTTTCAAATATGAGTAAAAATTAATAAAAGAATTCTATCCAAGTTTGACCTTGACGTAGTTTACTATACTCGAAAAAATTCCGGGAACCATGTACTACGGTTTACGAAAGAACATACCCTCTTTCATAAGTAAAGTGAAATAGAAGTATCGTACAAAGAAAAAAAAAAAAAATCACGACGATGTAACCTTTCGTAAAACCCATAACCAGAAAGGATCTTCCAGAACAAAGCCCCTGGTTTAAGAGACACTGTGGAAGGACGTGTTCCACAAAAGTCAGTAGAATAAATCATGAAACCACCGCGATCACCATTTCTTGGACGGAAGGTCACGTCGCCTGCATTCTCTGTACCCGAACTAGGGACTCATCCCTTCTAGGGGACCTTCTCCCGTACCGTTGAGTGAGGTCATAAGTACGGACCTCTTAAGGTACCTGTCTCCTCGGACCGTCCGATATCAGGTGCCCCAACGTTTCTCAGTCTGTACTGACTTCACTGAATCGTACTTGTGGCTATAAATCATAAAAATTTGAACTATCTTTCTTTTCCATAAATAAAACTATAATAGTTACGGAGGGACTCGTGGAAGAAACTTCATGTGAAATTATACTCTGAGTATCATTTTTATATTCCTTGGTACATTGTGACGAAGAAGTACATAATCTATTCGGTAACAAATTTTTTTTTCTAAGACAAAGAGTCGTGGATTCCCCTTTCCGGGAAAAGATTAGAAGGAAACTAGTCTTAAAACACCGGACGGCGTAAAGGGGAAAACGAGACCGATAATCCTGACATCTTTAAAATGACAAGTTCTTGTGGTCGTTGTATAGAACATTGACCTTTTGGTTGAAGAAAAAAGTGAAGTAATGAAATATAGACACTGAAGGTTCATGTATACATAGAAAATAACTTACAGCAGGGTTTAGAAAGAACGTCTACCCATCGTACAGTTATTAAGTTATTTTACTTGACGATTGCTACTACTCCACTACTAAAATCTATTTCTTTAGTAAACCGAACATAGACATTCTAAAAACCTGTCTTTTAATGTATGTCAAAATTAACCCATATTTATTCTTTCGAGCATTAAACCCTCCTTTGTTATCCCGGTCTTTTAAGACTATGTCGAAAATATTCCTGAGTTAACACATATATAAAATCGTTGGACATAACATAAACGTTGGTCATAATGCCATACCGACTGGTAATTAACTCTTTGAAACATAATTTGGTCGTATACACTTACACGTCAGAAAGGACCCATACACTACTACAAACTTCTCGTACCACTGATAAATTTCATGAATCATATATTTGTTTGACACGACGAGAAAACGAAATTTCTTTTTACTCTTAACCTATGCCTTTAACGCTTCCTGAAACCCTTTTCTTTCTAGGAAGGAGTATACACCCTGACTTTGCGAGTCGCCCGAATCAGTACGGAAGGAGACGTGGGAAGGCGTGAGTCGAGGGAAACGGTTTTCGAGATTAATATACCATAACATTAATAAACAAATGTCAGACACAGAGATAATTTTAGATCAACCGGGTCGGAACAAGAAGTAACACAGCTGACACTGGTTCGTGTCAAGATCGATATTTAAAAGTTGCATATACTAAGTACAAAGACTTTATCGTCCAATCTTCCGTGTAAAATCCAGTCATTCATAGAGTTTTATAACCATTTATAAAACTTATCAGTTCTCCTCAACCCTCCGTAAAAAAAACGGGGGTCACACAAGGAAGGTTTTTTTTTTTTTTAGTATTTTAGACGAAAGGACTTTGGGGGTAAAGAAATAAAAAAAATTATTTTTTAAAAAAAACTACACCTGGTAAAAAATTCAGAAATAATTTAGACAATGTTACAACAAACACAAAACCGAAAAACCCGTACTCCATATACCCCAGAAACGAGGGTTTAGTCCTTAACTTGGGAGTGGTGTGTGACCTTCCACTTCAGAATTGATGACCTAGTGGTCCCTTCAGGGTTAGGGATGAAAGACTCTTCATAAGTCAACGTTCGTCGTAAAACGGCGACTTCGGACGAACTTGGCCGACTCACTAGGAAGGACCCGTCGGGAAGAGTGGTTAAGAGGGGATGTAAAAAAAAAAAAAAAACCACNGGGGTAAAGAAATAAAAAAAATTATTTTTTAAAAAAAACTACACCTGGTAAAAAATTCAGAAATAATTTAGACAATGTTACAACAAACACAAAACCGAAAAACCCGTACTCCATATACCCCAGAAACGAGGGTTTAGTCCTTAACTTGGGAGTGGTGTGTGACCTTCCACTTCAGAATTGATGACCTAGTGGTCCCTTCAGGGTTAGGGTTGAAAGACTCTTCATAAGTCAACGTTCGTCGTAAAACGGCGACTTCGGACGAACTTGCCCGACTCACTAGGAAGGACCCGTCGGGAAGAGTGGTTAAGAGGGGATGTAAAAAAAAAAAAAAAAACACCGGAACCTCACCAAACACCTAAGAAACAAGGGACTGAGACTTAACTTAGACCAGGGAGTCGTCACCTTCAAACCTCAGGATTGGTGACCTGGCGGTTCCTTAAGGGAGGGGATGTCAAAATATAAAAAGACCCACACTTGTAGTGGGAATAAATAACCTCAGGACACCAGATGGGCAGGTACGTAACACGGCTCCTATGTCACCACTGGTTTTACACTTGAGACACCAGTTTCTACCTCAAGTATATGACCTTCAAAATCTTCGTCTGAGTTCAGAATCTTATGTATGTCACTTGAAGGGACGACGGAAGTCAAAACAAAAACAACAACACCTGCTCAACTGTGTACCTCTTGGTGTTTATTCAAACGCTCAGTGACTAAACTGACAAACACCATTCCTAGGAGACGGTATCTGTTTTACTCTTTTCCTGTAAAGTGGAGTAGAAAGGAAGACATAGGAATGCGGTTTGTGTATGAACCGCGTCGCGACAGTCACAAGTAAAAGTGTCGTAGGGACGAGATCTTGGGTCAAACAAGAACCCACCTTTAGATCAGCGAAAACCTCTCGGCAATTTACATTCACTTTTAGCGAGTCAGTATAGACCGAGAAACATTGGGGTACCTGATATGTCAGGTACCTTAAGAGGTCCGGTCTCATGACTTCACCCATCGGAAAGGGAAGAGGTCCCCTAGAAGGGTTGGGTCCCTTCTAGAGGGTGTAACGTCCGCCTAAGAAATGGGTGACTCGGTGGTCCCTTCAGGCTCTTATGACCTCACCCATCAGATAGGGGAGAGGTCCCTTAGAAGGGTTGGGTCCTCAACTTGGTCCCAGAGGACGTAACGTCCCCCTAAGAAATGGTCGATTCGATGGTCCCTTCGGGATCGTTAAACATTTAGGAGAGTGACTAGAACAAGGGTTCCCGGTATTACTGATTTAACCTACTATCCTACTCTAGGCACCATCAGACAGTGAAATTACCCTCTGTATAGGACTGAAACGTCACTGAACCTTCAGAAGGAATTTCGTGTCTTGTGTAGAACCCCTACCCTCGAACAAACGTGACTTACAAATTTTAAGGCCCCCCACGGTTTCTTTACGAGTCACCTCCCTGACGGACTGAAACTTTAACGGTTGGACCAACGGAGTGACCATTCAGAAGAAGTTAAAAATCGTCGTCAGAGGCGACGAATAACACGTCGGGTAGTAATTGGTCGCTCTCCGAGTCTTAGGAATGGACATTTTAACCCTACTAAACATGACTTCTTAAATAAATGTCCCTTTGTCACCTCTTTGTCTGTATCTCTTATCTGAATACCTGTACCCCTCTCCCCTCCTCTCCCACTCTACATACCTTTCTCATTGTACCTTTGAATGTAATAGTATACATTTTATCTATCGGTTGCCCTCAAACGACATACCGAGTCCTTTGAGTTTGTCCCCGAGACATAGTTGGATCTCCCCACCCTACCCCTCCCGTTACCCTCCTTCCAAGTTTCTCCCCCTATACACATATGGATACCGACTAGGTACAACTCCAAACTGTCTTTTGTTGTTTTAAGACATTTCGTCAATGGGAAGTTATTTTTTTATTTACTTTTGTATTTTTTAACCCTAGCAAACTACTTGGAGACTCACCAAAACTTCTGACTCATTGTAGACACTTCACTGATTCTTGTCTCAGACGGGAATCATGTGTGGTCGGAGAGAATAGAGAATTGCACCTTCTGAAAAGAATAAGGGATCGTAAATCTTTGTGCCCAAATATCATAAAAATTTAATGTCATCAAGTATAAATAATTATTACTTAGGTGTCACATAAAGTCCATGGTATCTAACTTAAGAAGAACTAAATATTTGACTATAATAGATCGACAACTCTAAAAGGGTACACCGAATCCTGTTACAACTTCGTTTAGACGTTAATAAATTAATTACTTATAATAATAAAATGAACACGTCGGGAGTCATGACTCATGCTCTTACTTCAGGAGATATATTCAGTATAGTAAATGACGAATGTCACTTCTACGACTTCGTGTGTCTTTCCAGTTCACGGAACAAGTTCCGGTCTAACCTCCCAAGACTCGCGAGGAGAAAGGGAAATCACGCACAATTCAGTGACTCTTCGCCCAGGGAGCCTCACCGTCTGCAGTCACGAAACACGGGCCGAAAGTCAGACCCAACCTTAGTACACGGACTGGCACAGTAAGGCATCAATTTTCCTGAGTACGAGCCACACTCCGCATCTCGATCGCGTCGAGTGAGTACTCGTGACGTGAAATGAATACAAGGACGACCCGGGAAGGACATCAGGCAGGAGAGAGATCAAGAATCACCGGAACCTCCTCCGTCATATCGATCACCAATTCTCGGGTTCCGAGACTTTAACCTGTCGGACCTTAATTTAGGCTCGAGACGGTCAATATTCGTACAGTCGATCTCGTTCAATGAATAAAGACACAGAGTCTAAGAGTAGGTATTTAACTTCTATTATTTATCATAAATTTCTCAACAACACTCCTAATTATCTCATATGTGTGTGTGTGCCCGAAGGGTCCACCGACCGAGTCACTATTTCTTAGGTGGACGGTTTGTCCCCTACGTCCAAGTCAGAGACCCAACCCTTCTAGGGGACCTCTTCCTTGACAGTTGGATGAGGTCATAAGACGGGACCCTTTAGGACGACCCCAGGTCGGGGTCACCTAGGTCCCTTAAGTTTCCCCCCTGCCTCAGCCGCAGAATTTTTCCTGATAAATTAATCTTTTCTCTCTAATCCTTTCTTACCACATCATCCTTTTAATCACCTCTTTTCTACGACTTATTGAACCAAATACACCTTTCGATTATTTCAGAGTTCTGTTCTTTGAACGTGGTGGATGTATCCGGTGACCGCGGACGAACTTATCGCCTCCCACGGGGTGGAACCCGAGGGAGAGTGTACCCAGAATCTTCGGTCCCGTTTATTCATCTGTACCGTTCGGAGGTGTGAGGTCTACCCTTAAGTCGGTCTTTTCTTCTCTTCCTCTTTTCTGGTGTGCCCCCTTTGGTCAGAAAGGTCACTGACCAGGTTGGAAATAACAGGCCCTTTCGAAAAATATGAAAACCAACATGTATCTCTAGTTACCTATTATGTTTCAATACGTCGTAGTCGTCGGGACTGAGAATAGCTCTGGTACGAAAGAGAGACGTATGGATCGACATATGTGTTCAGGATCCACTAAATGTAGTAGAAGACCGGTCCTCCGGATAATCGTAAAATACCGGGAAAAGACTATTCCCAGGTAGTTGGTCTTTTGAATAAACGGAATTTTCACAACAAGAAAGGTTTCAGACCACGGTGAGAGTCTTTCGTGATTAATTCCAATGTAAGAATGTATCGTTCCTGTGTTGTTAAATATTGTTCCTTTCTCCTCATGTCACTAAATATTGTTTCTTTTTTAAGTGATTGAGTTTTCAGATGATAACGATTGTAGTTTTGATGATATAAGGANTCACAACAAGAAAGGTTTCAGACCACGGTGAGAGTCTTTCGTGATTAATTCCAATGTAAGAATGTATCGTTCCTGTGTTGTTAAATATTGTTCCTTTCTCCTCATGTCACTAAATATTGTTTCTTTTTTAAGTGATTGAGTTTTCAGATGATAACGATTATAGTTTTGATGATATAAGGAAAAAGATATAGGGTTAATGTAACTAATTATAGGAGGTCCACGGATTTTCTATTTCTTATACCTCCGGACCGTCGTCAGTAACTGAGTTGTTACTTTTGGGTAGTGGTTATATTAAGAATCGAGAAATCTTTTCCGAGATATAGAAATTCTACAAAATTCGACGCACGGAGAACGTCAACCCCCCGACATTTGTTAGTGTTCAACATTTTCAGAGATTGACAGTCCGTTCAATCTCTCGGTAGTCTCCCCAAACTCGACTTTGTGAGGAAAATATACGTCCTTTGACAATTGAGATTCTCGAGATTCAATTGAGAAAGGTCTCTTTCCACCAGTCCCTATCGGGGGACAATACAGTCTTCTCACCTTTCGTGTCATGTTATTTCGTCCGTCTGAGACCAAAACCACCATCTACGAGTCCTTTTAGGTCCCCATGGGGATTCCGGACTAGAGTCGGAAACGGAAACGGTCCGGGGGAAGGAGTACTGGAAATGGTACCCACCCTAAGGGGTACGACCGAGGGTCGTTTTAGGGTACCTGTCTCCTGGGACCACCCCATATCAGGTACCCCAACGTTTTCTCAGTCTGTGTACATCGGTGATTTACTATTGTGTGTGTGTGTGTGTGTGTGTGTGTGTGTGTGTGTGTATCATGTGTCATGAACTCCACGAATCTTGTCAAGGACCGTGTATCTCTCATAAGACGTCACAAACGTCACCTATTATTCTACAACCACAAGAAACTCGTATAGAACCCGGTACAGTAAAAACAGAAGTATAAGACGTGTTCCAGACGGGGTCACAAGACGTACACCACCCGTAAGGTATTTCCAGATAACTACTTTACCTACCTACACCGACCCACATTACCAACTTACGTACTGGTCAAGAAAAAATGGGACTTCACCATAAACGGAGTAACTCTATTCCAGAGACAAATCAAAGACTAAGTTCTAACTTATTAATCTTCAACTGGGTCTTTTCAATTTTAATAAACTGTTAGTATTTATCAATAATTCACGAATGACACCCCACCCGTGTCCCATTTATAAAATACTAATTGAATATGTCGGAAAGTTCTCGGAACACTTCGTCCATGATAGGGTAAAATGTCTATCATTCAAAGTACAACGTAACGCAACACGTGCGAATCAACACAGACTGAGAAACTCTGGAATACCCGACATCGGACGGTCCGAGGAGACAGGTACCCTAAAAAGTCTGTTCTTATGACCTCACCCAACGGTAAAGAAGGAGGTCCCCTGGAAGGACTGGGTCCCTAACTTGGAGACGGAGAACGTGACCGTAGACCGAGGAAATGGTGACTCGGTGAACCCCTCGTAAGTGAAAATGGGGACATCAATTCTCCATCCTGAAACTTAGTCCCCTTTGACACTTCGGGTGTAGTGGTTGTCTCGACAGTAGACTCGAGACTCTACACACTGGAAATCGGATCTCATTCCGTGAATATCTGTCAACATAATAGACAACAATAATGTCGAAGAGATTCCGTCTCAGTCTTTGTGGTCATGATACACTCATGTTCACACTCTCGGGACCTATAAACCACAAATAGTATATCGTTCGTACAGTACCCACACGTTTGATGTATAAGGAAACAACTTTTAAGACCGAAACCCCTTTCAGAAGTATAACTTCGAATTTAAAATCATGAATTCAAATTTTAATAAAAGATATACTACAGAAACGACCTTTACCTGTTTACGACAGGTACCGAGAGTCATCACGAATTTTACTCAATTCACACCTCAACAGAAGTAAAAGAGAAGGGATCCAATTTGAGAAAGAAACTCAAGGTATGCAAAGTACGGACACCTAAAGTAAATGGAAACCAAGAAAAGTCAAAAGGGGTCTTCATAATTCTCGGGTCGTAATCAGTGAGACTCGGACCGACTATAAATAATACTGGACTCCATCATATAGGAGGAAGTGTCAGTTTCAGACGCTCCACTGCTACGGAGAGGACACACTCCGTTATGTGTCATGACTTTGTGACCAACCTTTCTAGGTGACCTCTTCCTTTACCGTTGGGTAAGGACATAAGAACGGACCTTTTCAGACACTAGTCTCCTCGGACCACCCGACGTCAGGTACCCCAGTATTTCTCAGCCTGTGCTGACTCGAGTGTGTGTGTGTTACACGCATAGGTCATACCTCTGGTATACGAGCTCTTCGTCTTTCTCCAGTAAGGTGTAAGACGGACCGTGTGACATACCTTTCGACACACACACATATGTACACACGTTTGCAGACACACACACGCGCGTGTACACATACACGTGTGCACGACAGTCGTGTCAAGACGACCGAACATGGCCCTTTCCGGATAAGAGGTAAAAGGACTTACCGTTTGAGGAGAAACGAGTGTCATACACTCTACTTTTATAACAAGAACAACGGTTAAAGGAAAACTAATCAAAACATAGATCCCGACGTTCAAAAGGAAACCTGATAAAAAAAGGACTAATAAAAGAGTGGTCACCAATCCTTATCTTAACCTTCCTCCGGTCCTTTACTAAATAGACTTTTCCTCAGAAGAGGGGTGGGGATTCATGTACGTGCATTTGTCCTTCTTTTTACTTGTCGTTGATTGAAAACTAAGGAACCGATCTAATATCACAAAATAACACGGTGAATCTTCTTCTCAATACCTTTATATACAGTCTCACTATCGGTCGACCGATAGACTTCACTCATAGTCGAAAGACCTTCGTCATCTCTGTAAAAGGACAGTAAAATAACGTAAAAAAATCTTAACGGACTGACGATCTCTCACAAAAAGAACGGTGTCACGACGTTATCTTCATTTGTGTATGTAAAGATTCTTTGTCTAATAATCTCTCAAAGAAACTTCACAAATTTATTTCTCGTAAACAATATACGAGGTTCGCAAACTAAGAATTGAGAAGGGTTACCTCGTCGGAGCACGGAGAGTTTGTAGTGAATCGTGACTTCTTTAGATCTCTTTAACTCTCCGTTGACCACGACCTGGACGGGAAGAGACCATTTGATCTCTGGACCTACTGTGTGCTCCGTCAGGGTCGTTGTGTCCGTCGGTCCTGAAACTAGGTACTCTCTTCTCAGGGTACTTCACTCTGGGTGTAAACGGGATCAAATGACGACCTCGTGTAAGGGACAACACACGCAAAGAACCAGACTCATGGTCCTCGCCTTCGCATAATATCGGACCACCAGAGGTCTTAAGTCCCGACAACTTCTCCGACTTCAAACATACCGTCCGACGACCCCTCCTCCCTCGATACTCTCCCCTTGCGTCTTCAACTCTACACATAGGTATGTCCAACTCTGGATCGTCTCTCGTCGAAGAGGCTCACCCTTTCTCTTACCGGGTCCGTCCCCAGTGCGTCACACCTCTCTTTACCTCTCAAGACCCAATCGGTCCCACCTCTCTGGAGTAACTCGTGGAATTGGCAAGGGAACTCTGTGGTCTTTCTCGTGCGGATCCCCAATTCCCAGTACGTGATCCTGACTCCTGTATTGAGTATCTGGGTAGAATTGGTTCATATTTCGGTTTGGACTGTCTTGACTCTCCTAGACGGTCACTGAATCGACGGTAGTCGACGGACTCGCACAACATCGGTTCCACCACTTCAGGTCCGGTCCGTTCCCAGTGGTTACTTACGATTGAGATTCCCCTTTAAACTACTTCCGTTCTCCAAACGTACCAGACTTTTGTAGAGAGGTGTCCAACGAATAATATTCCCCTTTTTTTTTAAAAAAGACCCCTCTTTGACCTGTCGTGAAACCGAGCCACTAGCTTTAAATATAACGGTCCCTCCCCGTGTATCTGAAGTGTATGAAAGTCGAGACTGTGGTCCTCTTCTTTTGTAGTGGAGACAGCAAAAGACCGACTATTACGTATTCCACTTAACTTAGTACTCCTGTACAGTCTGTTCAGTTTTACCTTTCCAAAACAATTATATTCTTTTCCTTTCACTTTCAACGAGTCAGCACAGGCTGAGAAACACTGGGATACCTGATATGTCAGGTACTTTAAGAAGTCCGGTTGATCTCACCCATCGGAAAGGGAAGAGGTCCCCTAGAAGGGTTGTGTCCCTAACTTGGACCCAGAGGGCGTAACCTCCGTCTTCGAAATTGGAGACTCGGTGGTCCGGTATAGTAAAGACAAGAAATAACACGGGTAGAAATTCCTCAGTATCTCGTAAGGTTAAGACTGAGACTACGAACGGCCGACTTCCCAGTGACCTTTCAAGGAATTGGAACCCTATAAGCCGGTGACGTAAAATGTTATTATAAACGGATCGGAGTTATAGAATGTTGAAGTTACTCTTTTACGTACACTTTGGAAAAACATTTATTATTACCAAAGAAGATGTTTGTATTTTAATGATAATTATCAAATCAATTTATACTTTTAACGGAACCTGGTTCCATTTCTGAAAGGAATTAAGTCCACCGGAAAGAAGGAAAATTTACAGTTCTTACTGATATGTTCTCACCAAAAAAAAAAAAGAGGGGAACCTGGAAAAACAAGGAAGACTAACGGAGCAAAGATTAAGGGATGGAAATAATAAGATCCGTTTCGACGTCACTATCTTCCTCACCACATTAAAGACTTAAAGTTCCTGTCACTTCATCCTCTACCCTCTCTCGCATATTTTCCTGTGCATTCAGTTTGACTCACAAAAGTTTGTAGAGTACCTAGACTTCAAGGAGTCTTAGAGAGGACGAATCAAGACGTTACCAGACACTCCGAGACTACCTACCTCCCTAGAAAGACCAGAAGTCGGGGTCTAGTTTTAGTCGGTTCCTTTCTGATCCCACCAAACGCCCTCCTTCCTCTTTCCAAACTTCTCCGGTGAAATGAGTAACCTCCGCTTTCCGTTGTACCCAGTCCCAACCTCTTTGTACATTTTGTTTCCCGTGGCCTTTGTGACAGAGAGACTCAGTGACGTTCACTGTCTTTTCCCGGAACGGTCTAGTCTTTCGAAGTCCCTCCGGACCCCGTGAGTAGAGAAGATTAGTCTTAACGGAACCCAACGTCGAGGAATAGGTCCTTCTAATGTAAATGGTCCAGACGAGGAAGAGACCTCAACTTCTCAGATCCGGTCGCGAAGAGTCTGCACTCTAATTCTTAAACGGGATCTTGATTTACACCTTTGAAGAAGTGAAGAAAAGTCTCTTTCGGACAGATGGTTTTCATTTTCAGTCAACTTGATTTGTCACAAGAAACATCACCATCAACTGAAGGTAAGACCGCGTATTACAATGATACAGGTATATATATAGGTTTGTTTTTAACGGATCAAAAATTAGAACTACTCTTATCATATAACGTACACTATAAGACGTCGAAGTAAAAAAAGTGAGTCAACATGAAAATTCTAAGTGAACAACGTACGTTATCATCATTTACTTAAAAATAACAATTTATTTTAAGATGAGGTTTTTAGGTAGTATCAAATAGATAGACAACGAGGTAAAGGAAGGTTGTAAACCATAAAACAACGGTAAGATTACTCATATTTTATCATATAGTAACACCAGAGTTAAATGCGAAAGATTACTTACCGCTCTAACTCGTCAACAAAAAAAAATCTCAGGAAACCTCTCGTCTCAAATACTGAAATTACATCTCTCTAAAAAGTCAGAACTTCAGAACAAAGAAAAAAAAAACCAAAACAAAAAACTTTTATCAGATCGTCGGAGTGAAAGTTAACACAACACCAAAGTAACGAGTAGAAGTAAGAAAAACTAACTTCAAAAACAACTAAACACAAGAGTGTATAATATAGAAATGTACAAATGAACCCAAGAAATAGATCAAGGAGATAACTTATAAATGAGGGAACCTTCCATCTTAGCGATGAAAATCTTATTGAGGGTTCTTGTCTCAGATAAAAGACGATTTCATAGGGAAAAGAAAAATGGGTCTTAGGATCCATACACCTAGAGACTGACTTCTACGGGAAGAAGGCGTACACCTCATGTCCTTTATCTATAAATGACGACACTTAATCTCCGTAGTAGAGACATCTGAAGACATCTGAATATAAGATGTAGGAGAATTACCTGTATCTTTCATCAAACTTCTAAAACCAGAGATTTTACAATTCAACGGAACACGAAGCCGTGTACCCCCTTTTTATAATAAAGTTTATCTACAGTTGACTCTCACGACTAAATTATCAAAAAATTAACTAAGACGTTGTCTTTGTAGTAGACATCCGTTAGTATGGAAAAGTCTCTGGTGTGTCTAAACTGCCCTCACACACGTAATCCCAAAACACAGCTGTCACTGTACAATCTGTCCAAAGATGAGACGTCTCAGAAACACGAAACGTCCAATATTTAACCTAAAAATTACGACTACAATAGTATCTCTTCCATCCGTGTCTTTTGTAGAGTGGGTCCCTTACGACTCGAGACACTACTCTCTAAGAGGCTCCCCGATGGAGAATAACCTGGGTATGGAAGTGAACCTTTTATATTTATAGAAAATAAATATCTACAGAAAAGGAGGGAACCTATCGTTTAAGATCACTCACCAATGAATCATACACAAGAATAAACGAACCAATAACAACCGACAGCCAAGTGCATGATGACGGTAAAACCAAACCAACCGGCTTGCGAGGTCCGTGAAACGGACCTCTCGATCCTTTCTCTACTTCTTCTTCACCTCTTCAAATGGTCCTTACCGGTCACCCAGGGGCTCCTCCAGGACGGGTCCGAAACCCGACCCCTCGGTAGTAAGTGTTCGTGTTTGACGAACCTAGACTTTTCCCAGACTAATGGTGAAGGGGGTCAAGACAACCGGACCTGACCGGTCAAGTAAACTATCTAGTCGTCGACCGGGAAACTCGGTGGGTCAAGAGGAGAAAATTGATATTTACATAGGGGACCTTCTGACACTAAACTCAGTAATCGTACTAAAATTATGTCAAGTGGACTTGCGTCAAAGAAAGGAAGACGTTTTAACACTGAGGTCAACATAGTTTTACCACGTCTCTCTCTCGAGGTCTTGCACCAGAAAGTCCACAGTAAAATCACTCCCGTAGTTTTGATCCCGAACTGTCCGTAACAGTCCTACTCACTGGTATTTGGACTCAAACGAGTGGTCCGGGGCAACATACTGGGTCTCGACACGAAACGAAGTGTGAGTGACATGTAGAGGGTCTGAAACCAGGACTAGCACGAAAGGTCTGGTTCTTGTCAAGGAGTGACGAGAGACTGAGTTAGGACCTTATGAACCGGTAAACATTGTAAAAGGAGGAAAGAGTGTACTGTAGTATTTAAACATATAAAGATTTCTTCCAAGACTTTTCATCTTAACAAAATTTGTGAAAGAAGAGGTTGGACGGGAGGAACGAGGAGTGGTCTAAGCGTAGACTTATGAACAATAACGCGGGAAACAGACTACGGAACTTTGTATGGGTGTTTTATTAAAGACAAACGGAAACAGAGTCCGGTCCACAAGTCCCACCCTTCGTACTAAATCTCCCTCGGTGCAATCCAAGGAGTCATCGGGCTACTGGACCGAAGTTCAACTTACAGATGAACTTCAGACATACTGAAACCAATTAGTGAATCGAAAAGACAAAAGTAAAAGGGTGGAGTAGATAAGTACACGACCTCGTTAACAAGAGTTTACAAAACCAAATGTCAAGTCATGTCAAGTCAGCGAGTCAGCACAGACTAAGAAACGCTGGAGTACTTGACGTCGTGCGGTCCGGAGGGACAGGCAGTGGTTGAGGACCTCAGATGGGTTTGGGTACAGGTAGCTCAGTTACTACGGTAGGTTGGTAGAGTAAGAGACAGCAGGGGAAGAGGAGGACGGGAGTCAGAAAGGGTAGTAGTCCTAGAAAGGGTTACTCAGTCGAGAAGTGTAATCCACCGGTTTCATAACCTCAAAGTCGAAGTTGTAGTCAGGAAGGTTACTTGTAAGTCCTGACTAGAGGAAATCCTACCTGACTAACCTAGAGGAACGTCAGGTTCCCTAAGAGTTCTCAGAAGAGATTGTGGTGTCAAGTTTTCGTAGTCAAGAAGACGCGAGTCGAAAGAAATATCAGGTTGAGAGTGTAGGCATGTACTGATGATCTTTTTGGTATCGGAACTGATCTGCCTGGAAACAACCGTTTCATTGCAGAGACGAAAAGTTATACGACAGATTCAACCAGGATTGAAAGGAAGGTTCCTCATTCACAGAAAATTAAAGTAACGATGTTAGTGGTAGACGCCACTAAAACCTCGGGTCTTTTTATTTCAGTCGGTGACAAAGGGGTAGATAGACGGTACTTTACTATCCTGACCTACGGTACTAGAATCAAAAGACTTACAACTGAAAATTCGGTTGAAAAAGTGAGAGGAGAAATTGAAAGTAATTCTCCGAGAAATCAAGAAGAAGTGAAAGACGGTATTCCCACCACAGTAGACGTATAGACTCCAATAAGTATAAATTCCGGGGAAATATGAGAAATTTTTACTAGCTCCCGGGGTTTCCGAAACGAACATACTCAATATCGATCGTAAACACCGTCCGTCTCTTTATCGCGGGGTTTCTACAGATGAAGGATTAGGGGTCTTGACTACGTACATAATGAAATGGACCGTTTTCTCTGGCGGTTACACTAATGTAATTCCTAGAGCGTCACGTCTCTAATAGGACCTAATTAGTCCTCTCGAGCCACATCAGTTTTCAGGAATACCGTCTTCCGTCACACGTCCACCGGAGGTCTTTGACCTTCTCCGTTCCCTGTGTAAGAGGAGACCCAAGTCCTCCTCGAGTCGGGACGGTTGTGGAGGTAAAATCGGGACCTTCCGGACAAACATCTGAAGACTGTAGGTCTTGATATTAAATACAGTAAAATTCGATGGGTAAATATCAGTAAACAATATCGTCGTCATCCTTAGATTACGTTTATAAAAGACAATTTTTAATTTTCACTGTTTAAATTTTTTAAATAAATCTGTATTGTTTGAGAATATCCAATCGTAGTTAATGAAAAAACCCCACCTTATCGATCAAAAGTTAACAATCACTCTGTTGATGGTAACGATATGTAAAAATATTTAGAGAAAATTACAGACCGAATTATCTTTCATGGACCTAAGAGTTTAGTCGGAGACGTAATTTAAACAACACCATAGTGTACAGTACATTGGAGACTTTTTGAGGGGACTTATATCAGTGTCTCTTCCTCGTAACTTTTTCGTTTATGGTAGAATTATAATAATATTTTTATTAAAACCGGAGTACGTAATGGATATTGTATCCGGAGAATCCTTCATGGGATGAAACTCTTGTAGACCCGATCTTGTATCGGTGTGTCGATGTGGATCGACGGTTCTCAGACTCTTAAAGTCAAGAATAAGATCCACGGTCGAAAATTTTCACTCCCAAATCTTTCCCTGTAATTTCCCGTGACTAATAATATATAGTTTCAAACTATGGGTACCATCCATCTGTCAACGGTTTTACAACCAAAGGAAAGAGGAACAGGAGTATAATCGCTCCTTTTTACCCGTAAGACGAATCTGGTGTAGGAAATCTTTATGGATCCTACCTTGTGTTACCATACATCCACCTCAGCATTGACGTATCTCAACGTAAAAATCGTAAACATCTAACTAATATACTTTGTAGAAAACAAACCACGAGTGTCTGTCGTAAACTACGGAACAAACCCAGAAAACTTAAATTGTTACGTGAAGGAAAGGAACCCATCCTAATATCAACTTTAACTTGAAGTCGGATCGAAACTAAGTATCAACAGGTATTTCCCAAACTTTGATGTTCCCCTCATTGTAAGGGAGAACCAGTAAAACATCTATCAAGGACGAAGAGGGACAGTCATAAGAAAACGACTTCTCATTGGGTCAAGGTCAAAGACTACACTTTCTCGTCAATCCTTATAAACACGTTTTATCGGATGTCAAATTTTTTTTTTTTCCATACATTTATGTCATTTTTGTCAAACCTCAATTCACCGTACTAAAACTCGAATTATATTTCGAATTATGACTAGAGTAATTAACTACTATATACAAATTACATAAAAATCATGATAGGAGTAGAAATTTAACTAATAATATTATCGAAAACCCACTTATTCCTGAACCTTCTATAAAATTGTAGGGCTTATACCAATCAAGTTGGAGACCTCACCCTCTTAGGAAACATACAAAGTGTCCCAACTGACAGATAAAGGACTGACTTGACTAACCTTTGTTCAAAACTAAACCCTACCCCCACCCCCTCCTCTTCGTCGTCTTAAATCTCCGAGTCCGTGAACCCCTTTTACACATGGACTACAAAGGAACCCCTTTTACACATGACTGACCACCCATGACACCTGGTTTTTTTACGACGGACAACAAAATCATTCCCTAAATCATTCCTGACAACATCGGTATTTCAGTAGTTGGTGACCTCGTCGGTGGGTCTGGAACGTGGCACTCCCCTCGACTCCTACCTCTTTTTGTCCGACGATTGGTAGTCCGGTAGTCGGTGAAGTCGGTGGACCTACCACGTGGCACTCCCCTTAAGTCCTACCTCTTTTTGGGTTTTGACCGGGGTTTGATCTATCGATTCTACGAATAGTTTCCTTGGGTCTGAAAACGTAGAAGGCGTATGTATTTAATCGGACTCTATAGACCTAAAAAACTAATTCTCGTTAGAAAACTACAAATTGATAAAAAAAAAAGGGACATCCTTTTTAAGGACATAGAGGACCGAGGAGGGAATAGAGAACCTTTCTCAAAAAGTTTCGATAGACGTTCTGTCGTCAGGGACCGATATCAGGAATCATTCCAGACGCTTGTTTGTATTGAGAGGTGAAAATCCGACACGTAAAAAAAGTTAACTGTCAAGAGACCCCGGTCTCCCAGTGACGTCACAGACCACTGTCAACACTTGACCTCGACCAGTCCCGCCAAAATGAGCGAACCGAGAAAAGGGGTCATCGGAGACTTTTGATGGAACACTAACAGTCAAAGACGAGATGGGATACCACATGACACAATCGTCCTTAACCTAACTTTGGAATCAATTTTGTCTCTCCCACCTTCGTTAAAAAAACACTGAGGTTGAACTCCATGGTGTTTGAGGACCATGATTCGTGGGACCTAGAACCCATGAGTTTCAAAAATCGTTGATCGTAGTATTACCATCGTGAATAATGTGTATATACTCGTATTGTCTTTTTCACATTCACTTTGGCTATCCTTCCCAACAGGGATACAGTCAAAGACTTATGTAAAGTCTAGTAGTGACCACCAAGAGGTTCGTCCAGTAGGGATTTCTGAACGATCCACAAAGTCCTCCGTTTTCACTCCAACGGGCATCGCGTGACGGGAGAAATCCCCCAAATGTCAGTGTAGGTGCACCACCGTCTCCAATCCCACGACTAAGTCACTTTCAGAATCAATTTTCGGTACACCAGTAAGTAACGTCGTCGATCGTTAAAACTTTTGTACCCGACCTTATAAAAAGACTACGAAATTTTATTCTTGTTTTGTTAACAAAATTCTAACGTTTTGTTACTCACAAAACTAAACCGTCAAGGACGCAACCGATTAGTGATTTACATTTGATAAAGAGACTCATTCTCCGAGGCGATCGGTTCTCGACACGGAATAACATAAAAAAAGTAGTCGAGAAATCGTCCGGACCCGGGTCCTCCGTAAAGTCCGAACATCGGTCGGGAGGGTCCGGAAGTTTGTGTGAGACAACGGAGAAAGTGTCTCCCGGGGTCCCACAAAACCTTCGGTGTACACTGAAATTCCTTTTCTAATCTTTCTCCGCCTTTTCGTGCATGATGTTTGATCGACGAAAACCCCTAAAAAAAGGAAAGTGAGAGTAAGGACTGACTAAAGGCCCGACTGAGGGTGTCGTCGACAACGTGCGTGAACGAGGAAAAACTTGAGGACCGGAGGGGATCGGGTCGGGTACCGTTTACGGGAGTCTTTGCTTCAGGACCTCCCTGAAGAGACCACCAGGTCACCAATTCTTAGACGGAAGACTACGTCCTCTGTGCCCAGGCTAGGGACCAGCTCCTCGATTCTAGGGTGCACGGTACCCTGTTAATCCGGGGGTGTGGTGTTGATCTCTCGGGCACACAACGTCACTTCCAGGGAACACGGCGTCTATTCTGGGCTACGTCGGTTTGTTTATTTTACAAAAAATTTTTTCTTTCTTTACTTCGGCACCCCTGCCTCGGACGGGAGACGGAAGGAGGAGAGGTGGTGTCAGCCCGACTGTAAAAGGACGTCCACAGGGCCGACCCGACCCGGACTCGAAGTAGCCCGCGTCCACACAGAATACAGAGGGAGGGAGTGTGCGAGGGAGCAGGGCGGGACGGGAGACAGTCGACAGGTTCGTGCGAAGACAATGTGCATCGATGGGACAACATGCTGAGAACTTTACCCAGTTGACAGGCTACGGAGGTGACCACAGAAGGTGTAAGTCTGAGTAAGCAAGGGAGTTTCGGTGTGAAGTGTGTAATACTAGACTATCTGCGCGGAACTTATAAGTCCTTCGTACATACCTGGTGGAGGACACATGTGTCGTCGACACACGTCTACGGTCCTCTATGTCTCTACTGAGTCTGGGAAACACGACAACCACCTCTTCCCCTGTCTTTACACCCTCGTTTACCACTCTCTACTGAAGATCATTTTTGTACCCGGTCGATATCACTTCTGTGTTCCCCTCTCCCTCGTTGAACCAGGGCTTTCCACACATTCATACCGGGGGCTCTGTCCTCTTCTCCCAGTATCGTCGGTAGTCGGTCTTCGCCTGAGTGGGGGAAGGGTTACCCGAAGGTGGCACTGATCGGATCTCGTCCCCCTGTGGAGACATTACTTTCCTAGAGAACACCACCTAAACCGAGTGACGCCGTCTCCCACCCTTTCGTTAAACCCTCCGACGTCGATAGGGATTTCATTGTTGTACACATCCGAAACTGGATTCTTCCACTTACCTGGAACCATGTCAAAGGGTCACGACCTCCTGAAGGAATATAAGAAGGCGAAATTCTTAAACAACCAATACATGAGTGACAAATTACCGGGACTATGAATCTACGACACAAAGACACCCTTCCGGAGTATTTATGACTCAAAGTCCTACTCGCATCTCACGTTTCTGGAGGGTCAGGTTAGGTCTAGTATAAAATGAAGAGTAAGTACCTATTATGAACGGGTCAAACATTGACACACATACATTCATAGAGAGGTGAGAATTCAAGAAAATCTGTACTCTAGACAACCAAAGGAAAAGTTGGAATACAGGTATAACGGAGGTGACCCGAACCTTTCTTACTTGTCTCGTCTGTGGGTCGGACCTTTCACTTGTCTTTTCAGTCACCACCCCAAACGTGTCACTTCGGACTCTTATCTATTAACTGAAAAAAAAAAAGTAAAAAAGTTTAACTTCACACCAACTATATGTGTCCACATGTTGTATCACTAAGTGTTAAACATTTCCAATATGAGGTAAATATCAATATTTTAGTCACCGATATAAGGGAAACAACACGTCGCATAGGAACATCGAATAAAATATGGAATCTGAAACATGGAGAATTAGGGGATGCATAGAACGCGGAAGGGGGAGAAGCGAGAAGGGTGACCACTGGTGATCAAACAAGAGATATAGACACTCAGAACAAAGAAAAAAGAAAATTTAAAACCTATTGTCTCAAGATTAAACCAATTCTTTTTTCCCGTCTTCTTTCAGGAGTAAATGACTTCAGGGAAGGTTGTCTACTACAAATGTCTTGGTTATTACAGAAAAGTTTTATCTTACACGAATTACCTTGTCTATATATAAGACTAATATCATCTCGAATATATTTAGATATGTACACTACTTTATGATATTTTGACGTGTGTTTTCTTTCCCCATCCTTAACTTGTACAGTTTTGTTTCCTTTAGAATCGTCCCAGACGTAAAACCAATTGTCATAACATGGTTACAGTTCAAGAACGAAAATTATGAAAATAATACCAATACATTCTATTCTCCACGTATGTACCCTCGAGAGGTAATAAAAACATTGAAGACATGCTCAGAGTTTCATAAAACCCTTAAGGGACCACCAGGTCACCAATTCTGAGACACGAAAGTGACGACTTCCGCTCTCAAGTTAAGGACCAACCCCTTGATTGGTGTTCGACACATAGTACCGGGGTTTTTTCAATAAATTTCCGTTTACTTTTATCTATAATGGTTCAGGACCGTTTCCATGTCTTGTCGAACTTGAGAGAACGTGACGATCACCTTGACATTTTACCATGTCGGTGAACCTTTTGGACAAAAACAAAAAATGTTTCAATTTATATATGAATGGTACGTTCTGTCGTCAAAACGAGGACCTATGAATGGGTCTCTGTTGGAGACAAGTGTGTTTTTGGACATCCGATTATCAACGTTGTCACAATGAATAAAGTAAATAAATGAAACCGACGAACGTCCTTGAAATAAGGGACTGGTCCCCAACTTGGGTCCGGGGGTCGTCACTTTCTAGCCTCAACATTGGCGACCTGGTGGTCCCTCGAGGATTGTCGAAATAAAGATTAACGGGTATTGAACTTTTCTGAGTGTACAGGAAGTTGTTCTCTCACCTATTCGTTTGACCCGTAGTTACCTTATAATGAGTCGTGATTGTTCCTCGTTCGTGTTGGTTGACCTACTTAGAGTTTACGTAATACAAGACACTTTCTTCGGTGTGAGTTTTTCTATGTAAGACACGTACTAAGGTAAATATACTGTAAGACCTTTCCCGTTTTCACATCCCAATCTTTTTTCTGGTCACCAAAGGACCCCGACCCCTGACCCCTCTTCGAACTGAATGTTTCCCATATCCCTTGAAAACGGACATAGAATTGACACACTACTACTGTACTGACATACAAAACCAACTTTGAATACCTTGACAATGGATTTTTCCTACCTATTGACGTATTTTTAATATAGGGTTATTTAGACTGAAATTCTACTTTTGTGGTGGTGGTTGTTTTCACTTATTAATTACTACAAGAAATCGAATTTATGAGTACTTCTCAAGTCACAGACAGTGAACGGGTGCTAACCTATTTCTAAACACTTCAGTAACTAATGTTACTACAGAACAAGTTTGTGGTTTCACATCGGAGAAATCATGAAACCGGACATTAACTCGTTACCTTTATTGATACTGACATCTCTACCTACAAGAGTATAAAAATCTGTCTTACGAAAACCCTCTAATTTTGTTTTCGAAGACTGAGAACGAAACCGTCTACGTCAGAAATCACACACTTGTACATTAGTTAACAACGAGACAGAGGAAAGGACCGAAGAAACGGGAATCTTGTCAGTAATTACCTCATCTGAAAGTACGTAAAAATCTAACAAAATTTAGAGTCGATATTGTTGACCCGACACTAAAAAAGGGGGAGGATCTTACCTACTAAGTTATAACATAACCCTTTTTGGGTTCAAAGCTAAACCTACTCTTCCTTCCGTCCGAATAAAACAGTGATATCGGTCATATTAAATTTATATTGAGTGTTTACAACTATCGTCCTTAATCTTCTAAGTCTGGCTTTTAAGTCACCTCGAGACTCCGTCATAGAGAATTATTGGTGGTAGAAGACATTTATCTTCAGTTTTAAACTAAAACTTCCTTCTAAATTGAGACTTGAGAAACGAACTAAACACCCCAACTTCCTATATTGAAGAGGGAAATACCTTGTCTATCGACCTATTACGTACACTCTAGCGTCGTCAGAAAAGGGTCATCTTCTGAGGAACAATTAAATTTTGGCCCGGAATGATCCAACCAAACCTAAATTACGTTAGGTCATAAAGTCGCCTCGTTTGTGAATTAGTAATTGGTGAACATTACGGATAATACTCCCAACCCAAACGTGTCGGTTTATTCGGCGTTCGGAACAAAAGTTCCTCAAGTCGTAGGTCGCACCGGTGGACTCGACACACGTCGGGGGAATTCACGTCGACGTCCTCTCTGGGGGGGGTTCCTCCTTCGGGACTGGACCCTGCGCAGTGAAGTCCACCCGGAACATTCGTCTGAAAACAAACCAGGACTTTCTCTCGCGAGGCAAGAAGTCCATCTTACTCGGTTCACGGTTTACTTTCGAAAACACTAGTCCCTGAGTATTGTACCTTCGTCCCATTTCTTAAAGAAGAGAAGGAAGGGTCAATTTATTCTCAATTTCAGTATTATATTTTTAAGTCTGATCTTATATCTATCTATATTTATGGTCTTTCTTATATATTTTAATATGATCTTTATGACTTTATGATCTTCCTATATTTTAATATTCATTTAATGGGGAAAATAAGGAGACAATCAAAGATAACGACCATATTAATTAAAAATGGTGTAACAATGACATTACTTTGTTGTGTTTAAATAATAGAATTACGAAGAAATTCGGTCTTCGGGTTATACCGAGAGTGACCCAATTTTAGTCGTACGGAACTCTGAGAACCGGAAAAGGTCCAATCTTAGTCGCACAGACTCTGAAGACTCTCCGACGGTGATAAGGAACCGGACATCGGAGAAGGAGGTAGAAGAGCGACTGTAAAGTCAAGTCAAGAAACATCAGTTTAGGTCCTTTCCCAAAGACTAAAATTCCTGGGTACACTAATCTAACCCCGTCGGACCTATTAGGTCCTATGAGAAGGGTACAGTTTTAGGAATTAAATAGTGTAGACGTCTCAATTCATTGTATCAGTGTCCAAGACAGGTGTCCTACACCTGTACCCCGGTAATAAAACACGTGATATAGACGGATGGGAATAAGGGAAATAAGAGGGGTGACCATTTAATAAACCTATGGTTTCGATCGTATATGTATTACATAAATAAATATTTTCACTTTCACAATCAGTGAATCAACACAGACTGGGAAACGTTGGGGTACCTGACATCGGACGGTCCGAGGAGACAGGTGCCCCCTAGAGGTCCGTTCTTATGACCTCAGCCATCGGTACGGAAGGAGGTCCCCTAGAAGGGGTGGGTCCCTAGTATACGACCAGAGGACACAACGTCCGTCTAAGAAGTGGAAGACTCGGTGGTCCCTTCGGGTATGGAATTTCATGACAGGAAAATACTCGTGAGTGACTTGACGGAACAAATAACGTTCACGACATTAACGTAAGATCACTCGTCCATGATGAAAAAAAACTTCTAGTGTTAATTACGACCTCTCTCGTAGAAACCCGTATCTAGAACTATAAGAAAAGGTGTGTGTAAACATTCCTTTTATACTTATATACACCCAACAATTAAAACTTTCTTCTAACATTCGCTAATTATTTTCCCCTCTTCTTTTCCTTATGCACTATGATTGCCCTCAAGAGACTTTCGTGACTCCTTCCTTTGCTCGTAATTAAATACCAAGTAAGACACGGTAAGTGGTACGGTCGTCTACTGAAGGAAAAAGAGTCTAGTACAAGGTACCACAATGGTTCTCTAGACAACACTCGGGGTCAGATGACTACTCCCTTTACTCGTCGTCTTCGAGTACATTGAACCAGGTCCAACGCCGAGGCCCTAGGTGTAGTGGGACGGAGGCGTTTCTGTTACCCCTGGGGAAGTTCAATATGGGGGATGTCGAGTCAGGAGCCTACACCCGTCGTATGGTTCACCACTGAGAAGACTGTGGGAATCTAACAAATTGAGAAACGTATAAACTCCACGGGAGAACACGTAAGAGTGAACGTGAATTTTCTTCTAGAGTCCCTTACTCACTGACGTCAAAATTTAGACCGTAACGACGGTGTGTCGTGGGAGGTCCCTGAGCCCACAACACTGGTCACCGAGACCGACCCGTCGCCCCCGAGGACTGCACCCACTGGAAGTCCTGTGAGTCTCTTAACGGGACTACCCAAGACGACACCCCCGACTGCACCCGACGTGGGATAGGACCCGACTCGACCCCCAGGGACAACGGTCCCCTGGTGACTAGACCTCCGGACCAACCTTGTCTTCAAGAGGACCCTGAGGGCGATGCCCCACAAGTGTTCAACCCCAAACTGGGAGGACTCCTATCGTACTCCGGGCCATCCCGACGAAAAGACTTCTCGAAGGTTTGTGGTTCGTACACATTAACGACGGAGCCAGGTCGGACCGTCCCGGGTGCGACAGACCATTGGTCAGACTATGGTCCGACAACCGACAACCGGCCGAGTGAACCCTTCTCCCGTTCCCGAACCCAAGGTACCATGTAACTGGACCTACGCCACTACCAAAACGAAGACCCCAGTATTTTCAGTCCTCCGACAAAGTCCCATATCCAAGTCCAAGGGACCAAGTCCAGAATAAGGACTTGAACGAGAATATGTCTTTCTTCGCACTAGTCACGCACGTTTTAACAAATGGCGAAGAGGTCTCACTTGTCGCAAACTACTTCCCTACAGTCTTGGCGAAGGAAAAGTCGGACAAATCGTACCGAGGTCGACCGGACCCGGGTCCCGGAGACACAAGGACCCGAAGACAGCGAATCTTCTCGACGTACCACCGCCCTGTGTTCCCCGACGAACACACGTAAGGCTGGTCGCCGTCGACGTCCTCTTCTTTCACTATTTCAGGAAGACAAAACGAAAACGAGTTAAGATTTCCGATGAAATCCTACAAATATTGTAATGTCGTGAGGAATCCTTTCGAGCTGAACCCTGTAAATAAGACTCCCAAAATCCCTAGAAAACACTCCTCTCCATCATAGACAGTCTTCCTGTCAGGGTGTGCCTACCTTGAGAACCGACGGGGATCGACGGTAGTGCGACACACTAGAACACGGTCAGTGGCGACGACGATGTCGAGTCCTCCTTTCGCCTACACGTACAACGGCCCTCGTTATAGTTATTGGAGTCTATACGTCTACTGTGGTGGGAATACCGCCTTTCACTTCTCCTTTATTTTTCGGAGAACTTCTTCCATTTTCTTCTCTCACTTTTTCAACCGAATTTCGAGTTGTAAGTCTTTTGCTTCTAGTACCGTAGACCAGGGTAGTGAAGTACCGTCTCTCTACCCCTTTGTCACCTTTGTCACAGTCTGAAATAAAAAAACCCGAGGTTTTAGTGACGTCTACCACTGACGTCGGTACTTTAATTTTCTGCGAATGAGGAACCTTCTTTTCAATACTGGTTGGATCTGTCGTATAAGTTTTCGTCTCTGCAATGAAACGGTTGATTCCAGACAGATCAGTTCCGATACCCAAAAAGGTCACCAGTACATACCTACACTCTCAACTTGACACTTCTTTCGATACGTGACTTCTTAACTACGAAAACTTGACACCACAACCTCTTCTGAGAACTCTCAGGGAACCTGACGTTCCTCTAGGTTGGTCAGGTAAGACTTCCTCTAGTCGGGACCCTAAAGAAACCATCCTTACTACGATTTCGACTTTCAGGTCATGAAACCGGAGGAGTACTCTTCTCGACTGAGTAACCTTTTCTGAGACTACGACCCTCCCTCACCCCCGTCCTCCTCTTCCCCTGCTGGCTCCTACTCTACCGACCTACCGTAGTGCCTGAGCTACCTACACTCAAACTCACTTGAGGCCCTCAACCACTACCTGTCCCTCCGGACCACAGGACACTAAGTACCCCAGCGTTTCTCAGCCTGTGTTGACTCACTCACTTGACTTCACTCCCACGTCGAGTCCCACCGACGGGTGGTAATCGACACTTGACAGACTATATACTCCCCGAACACTGTGACAGGAAAATGAAGAACAGTGTCTCACTCACCGAGGGTAATCGAAATTAATTTTACTTTTTTAAGACTATTGACACTTGGTCGCCCTTCAGGAAAAAGGGTCCCAAGAGACAAGAAAGGACAATGAAATTAAACGAGGAACTTCTCAGGACACACCAGACTCCTCACCCGAGACGAATTGACCCGAAGGGAAATCCTTCTGTTAAAACATTGTACTTTGTTTTGACTTCTTTGTTTGCACTAGGTCTACCGACGTGAGCCCTGAAGAGTCAAACGTTGAAGTAATAAAGTCGCACCGGAAAGGTAGCAAGGATTGAGATCAGTACTCTTCTGTCCAAACACTCCGTATCTACTACCCCACCTTTTTGCGTCGGGGCGTAAAAGGAACTCTCTCTTATGTCTCTGCACACTCCTTCTTCCGAATTGAAGGGTTTACACATAACTTGAGGCGATAAAAATTCCGTAAACCTCTACGTTTTTCCTTAAGGTGGCTACACCGGGAACAGCGGTGTCTCTGATCAAATACCCTTGTCCCGTCGGTAATTCAATATCTTTATTACTAAACGAATATCAACACTACCACGACACCCTTTACGTCCCATATTATTCGCCCGTCCCGTCCTGACGTGTACTACCCTTCTAGTCTTTCAGTGGGACCCCGTCACCGAAGGTCAAATTCCAGGCTTCCTACTCTCCGTCCACACGGCCCCTCTACTCCTTACGCAGAGGGGTCTGTCTTCCTCGTGTGGTCGTTTCCGTCTTTCTTCGCTCCGAGCAATCTCTCTGACGTCCTTCCGGTTCTACCGAGTCTTCGACCACGCGAGACCCCTGTTCCTACACTCACTAAACCTCTCCATCCGTTCCCGACCTGACACGGTAGTCCGGACCCGTAGGGCCTAGGTCTAAAAAAAATTAAGATTAAAAATAAAATATAACCTCATATCAACTAAATGTCACAACACAATCAAAGTCCATATATCCTTTCACTAAGTCGGTATGATACATATGTATTTGTAAGAGGGAGTCTAAGGGAAGGGTATATCCAGTAATGTCTTATAACTCACCTCAAAGGACACGATATCCCATCCAGGGATAACTAATAGACAAAATATATATCGTCACACATATACAATTGTCCTAGGTCTAAAATAAGGTTTCTCGTCCCCCTTCGAAACTTGATCTTTTCCCGGAACTACATTGACGTATACACAAAGGTTCGCCAGTGAGACCAAAGAATGACCTCGAATCTAAAAGCCCCTATCCTCGTGTCTTTTATACCCCTCTGGTCAAACCTTCGACGACTTCGGTAGGTCCAAATAATGCTACAGAACAAGAGTTCATCCCTTACCTCTACTCATAAATCCTCCGCGTCGGGTGTCCTGGTGGAACTAACTGCCCTACCCCTCTACGTTCCCTTCCCTTCCTCGGGGCACGTCAAGGACAGGACTCGTAGACCCTCTTCCCACCATAGACCCGTCTATCTTTTAAACTCCCCGAACACCAAATCCGTCCCTACCTGCTCACAGACGACCTGTGTCAAGAGGAAGAAACCCCTACGTGAGGGGGATCTACAAGTACCGAGCGGGAGGTAAAGGGACTCCGGAGACGAGTCTGTCGGGGAACAATCCCTCTGGAAACCTCTGGTGACGTCGGTAGGAGGACCATCGTGGACAGTGGTAGACCGTTTGACGAATAAAAGAATAAAGAAATCTCACATATAGGAGAATTTTCCGACACTCGAGGAATTTCCGTCCTCAAAAAACAGACAAAATAAGAGATAATACATAGGTATCGTGGGTCTTGTCACGGGCTGTATATCCTCCGGGAGTTATTTATGAGTGACTTACTTAGTCCTCAGAATAAAGGTAAGACTAAAAAACATAGGACAAGTTTGAACTCACTGAAGATTAATTGGGTTCGGGTCCTTCTCCGTATCCCTGTGACAAGTAAACTATATAGTTCAGAAAAAAAAAAAAATTTAGATCTGTCCTACTCATCTTTTTAAAAGAAAAGAAAAAGAAAAAAACAAAAATCACAATCTTCACTATCTTCTCCCGTCAATACTTTTATAAACTTGTAGTGTGGAAAAAAACAAGAAATGTTTAGTCATATTTGTAGATCGGGAGGTAGACTATATAACAAGTCTAAACCCCCGATTTAATATCGTAAACCATTAAGAAGACTCGAATAAAAAGCCCCCCTCCACAGCCAGTAACTGAAAAACTAATGTAGAAAAGGTGAACGACCCCTTTCCATACCTCTGGTCCTAGGTTTGAACGAATTTCCACTTTATCCTCCCGTCTTGTCTTATTTTTGGAAAACAATCTCGATAACGACCTAGGGACCTAGAGATGTACCGACTATTAAACTTTCATGATCGTTAGGCATACCTCTTCCGTCACCGTTGGGTGAGGTCATGAGAACGGACCTTTTAGGGTACCTACCTCCTCGGACCATCCGACGTCAGGCACCCCAACGATTCTCAACCCGTGCTGACTCGTTGAAGTGAAAGTGAAAAGTGAAAGTACGTAACCTCTTCCTTTACCGTTGGGTGAGGTCACAAGAACGGACCTCTTAGGGCCCCTGCCGCCTCGGACCACCCGAAGGCAGATACCCCAGCGTGTCTCAGCCTGTGCTGACCTCGCTGAATCGTCGTCGTCGTCGTTAAGTATTTATCAAAGGATTTAGCAAAAATGCAACCCAAGATTTAGTCAACGATGGTGAACATGATGGTGAACATTTGTTAGAGACGGACACTTTCTTCTCCAACATATACATTACCAATTCCCACGCCGACAACCTCAGTGTGGAGACAAACTTAGGGAGGGGTGGGAGGGAGGGTGGTAGTAAACGATCGAACATTGAAACGTGTTCAATGAATTGGAGAAAGAAATTTTACTTATAATGGTTTTAGCATAATAATAAACTCCTCAATCTTCTGTCTACGAGTAATAACAATGGTAAATATTCGAATTGTACTAACTACCATAATAATTTACCCTAAATTTACATCTTCACAGAATTTCTCTTGATTCATAATATCTCATATTAACTGAGTTAAGTCACAAGGGGTTTGAACCGTCTTACATTCTTAGAGGAACTCCACGAACACCTTTTATATCGAAGAGTCCGTGGAGGGTCTAAATGACCGAGTTAGGGTCTCCTCCTTCGGACCCTCAAAACGATCCATCCGTCGCGTCACTGTGCCGGACCTAGAACACTCTGGGACGGCACGACGCACGACACGAGTCCGCGAGTCAGCACAGACTGAGACACTGAGGTACTTGGCATCGGGTGGTCCGAGGAGACAGGTACCCCCAAGAGATCCGATCTTATGACCTCACCCAACGGTACGGGAGGAGGTCCCGTTAAAGGACTGGGTCCCTAGCTTGGGTGCAGAGGACGTTACGTCCACCTCTGACAGAAAAGAAAGACTATAAGACAAATCTAAGATCTACACACAAATATGAACAGTCTTAGACAGGGTTAAAACTCTATCCTTTGCACAGTGGTAAATATATGCGGTAGAATAAGGCTTAGAAGAGAGATTAGTTTCTTCTGTATTGTACGAAGACCCAAGGTTCCTTGTGCTCTCCGACATATCGACGTTTAATCGGTACAACCATATTCAATGAGTCGAAAGAACCGACGGAAAGAAAGAGTAATGTTTTGGATAGACTAGAATAATTAGTCGAGACACTTTATACGCGTCCCTGTACAGATTCCTAGAACCGTCGGAAGACAGGAGGTCTCAGAGATTCCAGAGTCAATAAGGTCCGACAGCTTCGCCGTCACAGACGTACCTCCGCTGGGGACTCGAAACAAGTCACCTCTGGTTCGGACTCCTCGACGAGAAACGAGGGGACTCTCGACCCTTGGTCCTTCCTTGCAACGTGCGGTGACGTGAATCCTGTCACACAAGAACTAGTTGACAAGGCCTTTTCTCGTAAAATAACAAAAGTGTGTCGGACGTTCAAGTAAAGGGAAGAAACCGGGTCCGTCATTACTTAGTCACTGTTTCCTTCTACTTGTAGACTTTGAAAAATGAGAGTTCCGACTCGAAAGGTGTTTGTAGTGTTCACATCAACTGTGGAGGGATTCCTTATGTCCTAAGAGTAACAGAGCTTCCACCATGGAGGGATACGGTCCACCACGAACCCCATCGACAAAAGAGTGTCCTCAGATACTTCACACTTTCTTTAAAGAAGACCCTGAAAGGACGGTCAGGTCACCAATTCTAAGGTACGAAGGTTATGTCCCCCACACCCGAGGTAGGGACTACCCTTTGATTCCAGAAGTGGGTTGCACGACGTGTCGTACCTGTCTTTTTCTTTTTAATCATTTCTTAAAAGAAGTTGTCGGTAATAAGTATAACCAGTACCAAAGTATAACTATCAAACTAAAGTCCAACCCGAATTGACATAGAAAGATAAAAGTAATAACACCCTCTTTAACTAAATACGACTCTTAGAATAAACCTACTATTCAAGTAAAAGACTGGACATTGTTTAGTTAGGTGACAAACATCGACAACAATTTTACCTTTTCAACCGCATGTAAATACTTAAACGTGTAACGATGAAGGAATCTTTTTCGGACACTCCAGAATTCCGGTGGATGGACCTACTTCCACTTCAACTCCTAGACCTCCAACCATCCTTATCCTTTCCGCATAGAAGAAAAGAAAAAGTAGGATTATCAGAGTGGACTGTTTCGAAAGACGTGTCATAATTCATTGTCTTAGGACTTTAAAATCACTTAAATTCTTCTCGAGTAAGTCCTTTACACCCGTCTAGAAACAGTAAGACACCCGTCTGGACTTCCTGATTTGGAAGGGTCATCTTTTCCGTCCTCCGTGCAGGCACACGTCCACTCAAAAGGAAGGAGACAGGACACCCGTCTCTTCTCCTTCGTCCGGACTTCACCCCTGAGGGGAGTTGAGGGAGTCCTCGAGTCAATACCCTACTCAGACCCGGACGTCGAAAGAAAGGGTTGAAGAGAACGACAAAGTCGAAAAAAAAAGAAAAGAGTAGACTTTAGTAGAAACACACCCCTCTCCAACCTCCACCTTTAATTCTCAGAAGAAAAAATGTTCCTCATCTCTATTAATGGGTCCATTTAACATAAGATTAGTCGGTATCAGTGTCTAAAGATAGAACAGTCCATTCTCCGTAGAGTCCCTCCTCCCTCAGACACCTTCCGGGAGGTCAGGACAACTGTCCCTCCTCCGTTCCGGGTTCCGGATTTGGTCCGTAAAGATTTCACGATTATGTCGTCCATTATTTCTGTGACAGACGTTTCGGTCTGGAGACAAATTCGTTTAATTTTTGGTTGGTTGAGACGGAAAGGAGGTCACTTATATGTATATTTGTTGTTTTTACCTGTCACTACGTTCTGCACGTTAAAATTAAAACAATTTATGGGGATGAATTTTAACGTTAATAAAATTATTGATACACAATATTAGATTCTTTATCAGGATTCCAAAAGAAAAAAAAAAGCGATCTCAAAATTACCATGGCATATAAAATTGTAGAATGGTGTAACAGATTGGAACATTGTATCCTTGGACTCCAAGGATAGGATGGGAAAAAAACTTTTGAGGACACCATGGCTTATCTCTTGTCTCGTGGAATATTCCTGAATCTCCGCTGAACAACTTAACCTAACTTCGTACTGAGTCAGGTAAATACATCCACCTTAAGACGTAATGAACGAACACCCACAAGTGCATAAGTACCACAAATAAATGTTCGACAGATTCGATTTCTTTACGTACGATTAAAAGAATCAGACACACACTTAGTATACCTTAATAGAGACGTCTAATTAAGGAAATTAATTGGGTCTCTTCTCCCTTTTTAGTTTGTAATTCAAAGTAATTCACGAGACGGATCCCATTAATTTTGTACATTGCTTCATGGGAACCTATATTATGTTTTAAAACATATTTTAGAGATGTTACTTTTCGAAATTCATTCTTACCATCAGACACCCGTCCAAAGGAAGGAGGAGAGATAGGGAGTCATAACTTCACGTCCAGGGCCTCGGTACGACCTTTACCTGTTCCTCTCCTCAAGGAGGCACACTCGCTCCCTACGTCCTTACTCGCCGCGTAACTCCCTTCGTCTCTACAATGACGGTCGCGTATTGTCACGCTCTTCTACTGTTCCCTACTTACCGTTCCGACCCGGTGAGGAGGTCCTAGGGCCTACAGGCCTCTCGTACCACGAGAAACCTAAAATTCGTCCTTCCTCGTTCTACGTTAAAGACGAAAACTGCCAAGACGTGGAAAAACCTAGGACCTGAGTTTCGGTGTTGTCGCTGTGGTCGAGTTGCATGAGAAAGAGGTCAGGACGCACGGACAGAACCGAAATATAGGGATCTTCGGGAACACTCGTCCCACGTGTCACACACGAAGTAAATGAACGGGTAAGAGACGGAAGGATTGATCTTACATTCGGAGGACCCCCGTCCCTATATCGACAAAAGGGGTACGTCGTAGAGGTCATGGTGGTGGTGCGGGTCGTCCACCGTCCACGAGTCGTTCATTGATAATTGGTTAGTTTTCGTTCCCAACCAAAGACTTTAGTAACACAGTAACAAGAGGAGTGTCTAAACTATTAACTGATGTTTTCCTTTTATTTTTCATTATCAAGTCACCCCTTTGACCTGTTGTGACATTCGTTCCTCAGTTTTAGGTGGTCATTACCGAAGGGTGCGCCGCGATCATCATTTCTTGGATGGACGGTCGTGTCCTCTACACTCTCTGTGTCCAAGCTAGGGGCCCGGTCCTTCCAGGGGACCTCCTCCCGTACCGTTGGGTGAGGTCATAAGGACGGACCTCTAGGGCACCTGTCTTCGCGGGCCACCCGACGTCAGGGACCTCAGCGTCTCAGCCTGTGCTGACTTCACTGACTCGTTCGCCCTTGAGCGTGCCATTCTTCGTCGCTCGCAGCGTGCAGAGACCCACAGTGTGGGGTCTGTCCTTAGGTCTAGGTCAGTACTTATTCGTGGTCTCTCCGGATTTAACTTCCTACAAGAGATTTGTGATAACCGTATACAAAGAGTTTTTATAGTCACAGGACTTTCTGTTTTCGACTTCTTGACAAAGACAAATTTCCTTTGATTTCTCCGGATACCTCTTCCGTCACCGTGGGGTGAGGTCGTGAGAACGGACCTTTTAGGGTACCTGCCTCCTCGGACCATCCCACACCAGGTACCCCAGTGATTCTCAGCCTGTGCTGACTCGCTGAAGTGAAAGAAAAAAGTGAAAGTGCGTAACCTCTTCCGTTGCCGTTGGGTGAGGTCCCGAGAACGGACCTCTTAGGGTCCCTGTCGTCTCGGACCACCCGACGGTAGATACCCAAGCGTGTCTCAACCTGTGATGACTCCGTTGCATCGTCGTCGTCGTCTCTCCGGATTCTCAACTTACGTAAACACTAGGATACGACCCAGGACCCCTTTCTTTTGAAGGCACTTCCTGTAATCCTATAAACTACTTTCGTTTTATACGTTCCCCTCCCCCTGTTCGACACTCGATCTCATGAAGACACGTCGACTTGAGACCCATTTAGTAGTCCTAAGTCTTCGCTGCAGAGACCCACCGGACTCGGCACGGGGTCCGGGGTCCCGTCGTCTACCTTCTAGACATTCTCCTCCTCGGGACCGCACCCTAAGACCTCTGGACCGGGACGCTGACTCGACGACCGGGCCCCGAAGAAGATCTCTAACCCCAAGACTCCGACTCTGAGACCGGCAATGCACTCAAACTTAGACTCGTCGTCTGAATCAGGATTACGACACTCGAAATCCGTCCGTCTCCACCGTCCTTGTGGATGTCCAGTCGACACCGGCGGAGACGCCCACCCTAAGTGTAAAGTTTTCGGTTATTTCCTTCTTTTTTATTCGTGTCACTGAATTACCCCATGGAACAAACAATCGTGACTACAAGAATAAGAATGAACAGTTACAGAAGAACCACCAGTCTAGTACCACTTTTGAGTCTCCCTCCACCTCTGTGTCTCTTTTCGAATCATAAGTTTTATACGTCGAAACCCCTCTTACATACCAGAAAAACAGTAAATTTCATCACTTCGATTAACGTCCCTAAATAAAATAGCCCGTTATTGAAGTCGGGCCAAGGAAGGTGAACTGCGAGCACTAGTGACTCTCGGTCACTGTTATGAGTAACTGGTACTCGGAAAGATCCTAATTTCTCAAACAACTTTTTAGTCGGCTCCAGTGCGTAATTTAGAATTTTGTGGTTCCTTTCTCAATTTTTAATATACGGGTATACGTAATTAAAAACTTCAATCTTTTATTAAAATTTTGGCAAATTTTATTATTACCAACACCTGGGGCCACCAGGTCACCAATTCTGACGGAAGGTCGCGTCCCACACACCTAAGTCAGGGACGGACCCCTCGACTCTAGGGTATACGGAGATCCGGTTTTATGGTTTTATATTTTTAGTTTTCTTTATAACACTGTTTAAGTCATTTCTGAAATTTTTAACAGGTGTAGTTTTTTAGAAAATTTTTTAACTTTATTCTATTGTCACCAACTTTGTCTTAAACGACCAAATTTAGACTTAATTATTTGACTTTATTTACGGTAATAGTCCCGTAGGGTTACAAAACTTGGTGAACAAACCCACCCACCCTCTTTCTCAGATCATACTCAAACATAATCGGTTCTACCTCTCTACTTCTGGTAGATCTTTAGACTTCGGTCATTGTATTAATTCCGAAACCTCATAACAAAATGGACTTATAAAGAGTCACCTCATATATTTCTTTCATTATACAGGTTTAAAATTCCTTATTAAATTTTATGTAAATATTATAACTACCTTGGGTTTAGTCTTGGGAAATATCTATAATTTTCACAATTATTTACATTTCAGGAATCTTACGGATTACATGTACACGTGTACGGGACTCGACAGAACTTCGCAAAACTACTACTTAGACATGGGAAAACTAAACTGAAAATAAAATTTTAAGTAAAGATAGATAAACCGAACGAATTTAAACGTCATACGTATGTAGTAAAGGTGGACGGAATCCAAGGGTTCACAAAACATACAATGACATTAAATAGTCATTCCGTCACCTTTGTATAGATTGATATTCCCCAATATACTGAAGATTCAGAAAGAGAGTCCAGGACACTTAAATTTGTTCTTAGGTCTATTTCTACATTTCATTTTTTATGAATCTCTACCCTGAAGGGACCACCAGCCCGTCGTCTCTGACGTATAAGGCTTACGTTCCCCGGACCCAAGCTAGAGACTAGTCCTTGATCTAGGGTGCACGAGGTTCACTTCCAGGAGGTACGGTGTCGATTCTAGACCGTGTCAGTCTATTCTATTTATTTAAGATTTTGTATGACCTCTCCGAAGTTGTTCATTTCAAACAAAAAGATTTATATCACACGTTTAAATCGGATTCGACATGAAGTCTTCTATTGGTAAACCGTGACTGAGAAATTAATTTTCTTGTCTCTTCTTGTTGGAGTAGAGTGTGACATGAAGGTGGAAAAAAGAGATTGACCCACTTCATATGAAACTTGATACACTGTTCAATAACAATGACGAAAAAGTTTAAAACCTTTCATGTAAAACCCCGATACAATGATAACGAATCAAAGACTATAGGCCAGATGTGACCTCTTCTTATAAATACAAATATATAAATATATATTCTTTTTATGATAGAACCGATGTCACTGCGGAAACTCTAAACTCCTCATCTACATATTTAACACATCTTGTTATGGACTTATTTGCTCCTTTCCGATACGTATATATTTTCCGTTTTATTTTCTAGAAAAACACTGAAGGGAAAATCATTCATAAGAGTCATAATCATAATGATGATCATAATCATCATCAGATCATTATTGTTTTGGAAGGAGTAGTAGTATACAGCAAGTAAATCACAGACAATCCACGATCCGTGTACGATTACACGTGAAATGTGTTAAGACACTGAGTCAAGAGGGTATTGACATTCTTTGCTCATGTCGAAGTAAAACGTCTACTCTTTTGATTCTAAGTCTCTACCATGAAAGACATGGAGTCTTTCCCGTCGAACTCTAAAATTATGTTCCACCAAAAACACAGGTTTTGAAAAATTTAGAATCTACAAATAATGTCAATGGAGAGCCTTCTACTTATAGATTATGTGAGTGCTCTTAGTCTAAACGATTGTAAGAATCGCTTGAGATATCCACCTTTTTTTCAATTAAGTAAGTTGGTAAAATCCCAATTTTTTCATTTCCTAACGGTAATCCTACGATGATAGTTCTTTCTTCTTTCCCCCTTTTTATAGGTGCGTCTTTAATTGTTCACAACTGTTCATACACCCCTTTAACCTAGAGAGTACTAACGATCCTTACATTTTACCACGTAGACGAAATCTTTTGGTATACCATCAAGGAAATTTTTTAATTTTTATCTTGATTGTATATTAGATCTTTAGAGTCGAGACCTGTATATGGGGGGTTTCTTAATTTTTGTCCCAGAACTTTTCTATGAACGTGGGGGTACAAGTATCATCGTTATAAGGGTTATCGACTGTCCCTCTTCCGTTACCGTGGGGTGAGGCCATGAGAACGGACCTTTTAGGGTACCCACCTCCTCGGACCACCCGACGACAGGTCCCCCAGCGATTCTCAACCTGTACTGACTCGTTGAAGTGAAATTGAAAAGTGAAAGTACGTAACCTCTTCCTTTACCGTTGAGTGAGGTCACAAGAACGGACCTCTTAGGGTCCCTACCCCCTCGGACCACCCGACGGCAGATACCCCAGTGTGTCTCAACCTGTACTGACTTCACTGAATCATCGTCGTCGTCGTCGTCGTCGTCGTCTTCGTTGGGTCTACAGACAACTACCCACGTACCTTCTGTTTTATACTATCTCTGAGTGTTACCTTATAATGAGTAGGAATTTTTCCTTACTCGAAGACTATGTACGTTGTTGTACCTACTTGAATTTCTGTAATACGACTCACTCTATTCGATCAACTTTCTCCTATCTGTAGCATACTAAAGTGAATATACGCCATGGATCTCACCAGCCTTAACATCTCTGTTCCACCTTTCCACCAAAGATCCTAGACCTCCTTCCTTCCTTACCTCTCAATAACACACCACCCTTATCTCAAAGTCAGACCCAACTACTTTTTCACGACCTCTACCTACCACCATTACCAACGTGTCGTTACACTTGCAAGCATTACGACGACTTGAACTGAATCTACACCAATTCTACCATGTAAAATACAATCCACATAATATAGTGTTAACTTTTATTATCAAATTTTTTTCCAACCCCCCTCACTCCACTGACGGACACTTGAGAAGGAACACTTCCTATTTTCCCTAAAAATAGAATCAGTGTATATAGCGTCCAATTCAATAAGGTCGGGTGGCATTGTCGTAAGTGACCTTTCCGTTCCCACCACCTTTTAGTACCTCTACAACTCAAAGTAAAGGGATTGGGGGTTAAACAAACTTCGGAAGTAAGAGAAGTAGAATAGGTTACGTTTTACTCAATCTGAAAAGAATCTTTGACTTAAGAAACCTCCCACCATAGTCCTCGGAAAGTGAGACTCATGAACTCGTCGTCGAAAGAGTCGGACTCTCCTTCTCGGTCCCCGAGTGTAAGTTTATCTATTTACTCTACGAAGGTCTTCACTTTGAACATTGACTCTCAATGTATGGGAAGTCAATCCGGATCAAAATCTACCATCTACCTACTTAGTAGATCAGACTCGTCCAGTTGACTTGCTACACCTTAAACTGATTATAGACCAATGGAAATCCAAATAACAAGTCTCAGAGTGACCACGATAAGTCAAGGTTTTGAAATTACACTACGCTGTCACTTCGGCCAAAAGGGCAGGAGGTCGAAAAATACCAACACTCTTACGTCACGAACTTTTCTCCCCGGACGCTGTAAAGAACAACCAACTGTCGATACTCACGTCCACAGAGCACCACTTGCCTCGAGTCAGACCGTGTCTTACCAGGAATAAACCGTAGAAGAATAAATACCACCCTTTTCAAATTACTTCACAACCCTCGTAGACCGTGTCCAGAAATGGGAGAGACCCTCCTCTCGTCATACCCACCTCGGTCTCACGGGGCTCAATTTCCCGAGGGACCTCTCCAAACGGTGTTCCGAAGACCTGAAAATCCTTCACCCACGACAATGGTGAAGAGTGACCCCTCTCCTCCCATCTACATTGGTCCTACTAATTCAGGGAGGGACGAAGAAAGGGACATAAATAAAAAATTTGAAAGATAAAATATAACCTCATATCGACGAATTGTTACAGCACTATCAAAGTCCACCTCTCGTTTCCCTGGGACGGTATGCATAGGTACATGGGTAAGAAGGACTTTGAGGGGTGAAACTTCCGATGAAAATGACGACCTATCTTTGATCTTAATCCTTATCCCTTAATTCCTCTGGTTTGTCCTCCGAAGACATCCTAACATAGGTTTCTGCTACCGCTACTATCCTCGACTGTGTGTGCCTCCCGGTGGAACACGGTTTTCGGGACGAATAGAACGGGAGCGAGACACTCGACATACATCCAGACACCGTAATGACCGTGGTAAAGTGTCTACTGCTTTAAGTCCTTGTTTCTCTGGCTAGAAAAAAAAAAAAAGAAATTCCAGTGTGTCGAACACAACTTACCTGGGTCCTACTACCCTTGATCCTCGACCATCTCTCCTCGACAAAAGTAAGAAGGTTTCGGTACATAGTGGTTCTTGTATCACATCCTTCCTCGTCTCTGTCAACTAACACAAATTTGACCCCAAACCTTCGGTACCACGTAGGGACTGGTATAGAGAAGGAAGAACCCTATCTACTGTCGACAACAGGTCCTAGTTGGTCCAACCGGACTCAAACCCCCTCCTTACCCGGTCCACCCCCACAACTGACCTCGACACACGAGGGTCCATCGACCGACGAAAAGACCTACACCGTCATCACCCACGACCCGCTTCACACCCCACGACCGTCTCATGCGTCACACCAAGACTAACTACTCACTCGCGAGACACCTACAAATAACTACACTCGTCCAAGACAGTCAGGGGATCCGTAAGCCAACGCTCTATTACTTGTCAGTTGTTCGGTACCTTACGAAAAACATTACAAACGAAATACCTTCTGACACAAACCGTGATGTTGGACAAGGTGTTCTCTCCGTCGTTCTTTAAGTCTCCGTAAACTCAATAAATATGGTCTTTTGTTTGTGCCAGAAAAGTTCACAAAATGTCCGGACAAAGAATATCCGCAGACACCTGTAACAAATAAAGCAGGGAATTTTAAATCCTTTCCACCAATCGTCAAAATATCTCTTCGTCCCTTGACATTAAAAGGTGAAACAAACATTTTTAGATGGACGGAACCAGTACGAATAACGAATTACACAACCGAAATCATAATTTCCTTTTGACTGTCCACCCCTCGTAGACGAGAAAACGAATTTTTTTTGAATTCTTATAACAAAGAAAAAATTTAATTTTTTGCTTTACGTTTTTTAAGAGGACTATCAGGACACCAATCCTGGACCACGAAAGTGAGTGTCCCGGACCCAAGTTAGGGACCAGACCTTTGATTTTAGGAATTTCGATGTACAACACCGATTAGTGGGTGACGGGGACTTTGTTTTGTTTTGTTTTTTTAATTTTTATCCGTGTACCAAAATTTTTTAAAGGATTCGTTGTATTTTCCTATTTTCTTTAGGAGGAAAGTAAGATGAGGAGGGAACGGAAAAGGTCTCTATCAAAGTCAAAACCCCCCATATAAAAAGTATATACCCGATACGTTTATGTTTGTATAGGACGTATTATTTTTTGTTATCTTACCCTTTCTGATCTCTAGAAAAGTCCTTTTAATCTCTATGGTCCCCTTGTAAAGTACATTTCTACCCGTGTTATTTCCTGTCTTTGCCATACCTGGATTGTCTTCACTTTGTATAATTCTTATCTACCGTTCTTATGTGTCTTCTTGACATGTTTTTTCTAGAAGTACTGGGTCTATTGGTGCTACTACACTAGTGAGTGGATCTCCGTCTGTAGGTCCTCACACTTCAGTTCACCCGGAATCCTTTGTAGTGATGGTTGTATTGATCACCTCCACTACTGCAAGGTCAACTCGATAAAGTTTAGGAGTTTCTACTACGACACTTTCGTGACGTGAGTTATACGGTCGTTTAAACCTCGTGAATCGTTACCGGTGTCCTGACCTTTTCCAGTGAACAGAAGATTAGGGTTTCTTTCCGTTACGGTTTCTTACGAGTTTGATGACGTGTTAACGTGAGTAGAGTATGCGATCGTTTCATTACCAGTTTAAGAGGTTCGGTCCGAAGTTGTCATGTACTTGGTACTTGAAGGTCTACAAGTTCGACCTAAATCTTTTCCGTCTCCTTGGTCTCTAGTTTAACGGTTGTAGGTGACCTAGTACCTTTTTCGTTCTCTCAAGGTCTTTTTATAGATGACGAAATAACTGATGTGGTTTCTGAAACTGACACACCTAGTGTTTTTTGACACCTTTTTAAAAATTTCTCTACCCTTATGGTCCGATAGATTGAACGGAGGATTCTTTAGGCACACGTCCAGTTCTACGTTGTCAACCTTGACCTGTACCTTGTTGTCTGACCAAAGTTTAACCCTTCCCTCATGCAGTTCTGACATATAACAGTTGGGACGAATAAATTGAATATACGTCCCATATAGTACTCTTTACGGACTGACCTACTTCGTGTTCGACCTCAGTTCTAACGGTCTTCCTTTTAGTTATTGGAGTCTATACGTCTACTGGTGTGGGAATGTCGTTTTTCACTTCTTCTTGATTTCTCGGAGAACTACTTTCACTTTCTCTTCTCACTTTTACAACCGAATTTTGAATTGTAAGTCTTTTGATTCTAGTACCGTAGACCAGGGTAGTGAAGTACCGTTTATCTACCCTTTGTTACCTTTGTCTCTGAAATAAAAACCCCCCCGAGGTTTCAGTGACGTCCACCATTGACGCCGGTTCTTTAATTTTCTGTGAACGGGGAACCTTCTTTTTGATACTGGTTGGATCTATCGTATAATTTTTCGTCTCTGTAATGAAACGGTTGTTTCCAAACAGATCCGTTTCGATACCAAAAAGGTCATCAGTACATACCTATACTCTCAACCTGGTATTTCTTTCCACTCGCAGCTTCATAGCTACGAAAACTTGACACCACAACCTCTTCTGAGAACTCTCAGGGAACCTGACGTTCCTCTAGGTTGGTTAGGTAGGATTTCCTTTAGTCAGGACTTATAAGTGACCTTCCTAACCACGATTTCGATTTTGAAGTTATCAAATCGGTCGACTACGATTCTTGACTGAGTAACCTTTTCTGGGACTACGAACCTTCTTAACTTCCGTCTTCCTCTTCCCCTGTAGTCTCTTACTCTACCAAACTACCGTAGTGGCTGAACTATCTGCACTCAAACTCATCCGAGGTCCTCGACCACTACCTGTCCCTTCGGACCACACCCCTTCAGGTACCCCAACGTTTCACAGCCTGTGCTGACTCGTTGACTTGACATAATGACATTGACATAGCACGTATTTACATGTGTGACAAGTCACGAAACGACAAAAGAAACACATTATAGTATGAAAAAGTTCCACTAAAACATAGTCGTGTATATTTAGATAGGACAAACAAAATTATCGATATATCAGGGTTACTTGCCTTCTTGGTCTTAAATAAATGGTCCGGGGTAGCTTCTGGAACCCGAAGGGACTACTGAACCAGTCATTTCTTAGACGAATATTACGTCCCGCAGGTCCAAACTAGAGACCCAACCCTTCTAGGGGACCTCTTCCCTTACCGTTGGGTGAGGTCATAAGAACGGACCTCTTAAGGTACCCGTCACCTCGGACCGTCGGATGTCAGGTACCCCAGCGTCTCAATCTGTACTGACTCGTTCATTGTATGAAACTCGGGAATGACAGAAATCTTGATTGGACACAGGAGTAATAAAGAGTGACACACTCCTATACATATCTTATTTGAAGAGACAGTTGCATATCAATTTAAACTTTAGAATCTTCTGAATGAGAACCGGAATCACTTTCATCTTAAACTTGTGGATAACGCACTTTCTAGTCAATAAAACCTCTTAAAACGAACTAATTGTACCAAAAATTAGTACGGTCCTGTCGTCAACACTTTTTCTACGACTAATTTATCTAGTGTAGATAAATTTGTAAATGAGACTTTTCATAAAGTTAGTTTACCATAAAGTCCTTCTATGTTAAATTAGTAATTAATTCGGGACGGGAACTGTCTTATGTTAGATCTAAGACTCGGGCGTCGGAGGGGGCGGGGGGTGGCGTGGGGAGGTAATTGTAGCTTCTTGAAGCTCGATCACTCGAAGTTCGATCACTCGTGTCCCCGGTAAGTACAAGGGCTACTCTTTGGAGCACTAGGACCTCACACCGGTCACCGACTCACAGACAATTTCCCGGCAGCAGTCGACGACTCCTCGGACGCCAAATAACCTCGGTTTCCAGACGCAACGACGAGACGGCAAAGAGACCCGAACACACAGCGGTCAAAGACTCGGCAAAAAGACGGTCGAAGTACGAGCAGGTGGACGGCTCACCCGACCCCCGAACTTGAAGACTAGTTACAATTTCGTAAAGACGTTTGCCACAAACAATAAAAAGTGGTAGAAAGGTTTTAAATTACAATAAGTGTCGCACATTCCCCAAAATTTTTCGATTATTACCCCAAAATAAAAATAAATACAAATCTAAAAAGTCATAAACTGGGACCCACACCTTGGACCTGAAATGGTAAATTAGGAGAGTTGATAATTAATACAAAACCCTGTGTGGACCTTTGGAACATATTCGATACGGAGTAATCAGTTACGGTAATCACACAGAAATTTTTTTTTTGTTTTGTGATCGTATGTCTAAACAAAACTTTCTGTTAAACGACTTTACAGTCAATTATAGTGACCTCTTGTTCGGGATGAAGAAAAATGACTAACAAGGACAATCACCACTAGACTCTACCCATACCAATGATTCGAAAACTTTAACATATATATATAATTATTATATTAACACAAGACATTATACCGGAACTCGCCGGTACCTCAGCCTCATGGGTAACTTGTGGACAATTATTAGTCGGGACGTGATTATTATTAGTGATTGTACGGAACTCGGTGTCGAGTAGTTTTGGGACGTGAAAATAAAAAAAAAAAAATGATTTAAATTACCCATTCCTGTCACTCCTCCAATTCGACTTTGTATGTTCCCGGATGGTAAATATCTCGGTCTTAATCTTACACCCGTTAAATGAGTACGACAAAATATGCAATCAGATGTTTTCTTTGGAAACTCTAACCATTAATATAAGAATAAAATGGAAGTCCCTCGAACTCCGAGTTTTAATTTACTGAAATTGGTGACCAGTAAGTTCCAATGTTGAGGACTCTCTGGTACACTAGACTTTACGTCTAAGAAGGGACAACGAGTGTCGAAACTAAAGTCCCTCCCGGAGTACACACCCAGACAGGGTGTAAAAGTCCTACAAATCGTAGGGACCTCGGGTGAGTGATTTAAGGTGATCCCTGGAGATAGTGACACGGTAGGTTTTTACAGGGGTGCACACAGACAACAAGGATATGATCCACAGTATAAATGTAAAGAATTAAAGTCTGAACAGAGAACAGTAATATGATGTAACGGAGGGTGTCGTTAAAAATTTAGTTGTCATTAGTTTGAGTTGAGAACGAGTATTAAACCTTATCAATCTTATTAACCTTATTAAAATTACGTCTATTGAACACATGTTTTAGTGTCTACTCGCTCTTGTAGAGGAGGTCTAGGTCTAGGAATAAAATATCCAATTTGTGTGTGTGTCTGTACGGGTGTCTGTGTGTACGTGTGTGTGGGAGATGGGTAGGACTTCGTGTCCGTGAGTCAGGACAGACTGCAAAACGCTGGGTTACCTGAACTCGTACGGTCCGAAGGGACGGGTAGTGCTTGAGGACCTCGGATGAGTTTGAGTACAGGTAGCGTGACCACTACGGTAGGTTGGTAGAGTGGGAGACAGTAGGGGACGAGGAGGGCAGAAGTTAGGAACGGTCGTAGTCCCAGAAAAGTCTACTCAACCAAGAAGCGTAGTCCACCGGTTTCATAACCTCAAAGTCGAAGTGTTAGTCAGGAAGGTTACTTATAAGTCCTGACTAAAGGAAATCCTACCTAACCAACCTAGAGGAACGTCAGGTTCCCTGAGAGTTCCCAGAAGAGATTGTGGTGTCGAGTTTTCGTAGCTAAGAAGCTGCGAGTCGAAAGAAAGTTGAGAGTTTAGATATGTACTGATGACCTTTTTGGTATCGAAACGGATCTACCTTGAAACAACCGTTTTATTACAGAGATGAAAAGTTATACGATAGATCCAACCAGTATTGAAAAGGAAGTTCCTCGTTCGTAGACAATTAAAGGACCTACGTCAGTGGTAGACGTCACTAAAACCTCGGGGGTTTTATTTCACAGAGTGACAAAGGTAACAAAGGGGTAGATAAACGGTACTTCACTACCCTTACGGTACTAGAATCAAAAGACTTACAACTCAAAATTCGGTTGAAAAGTGAGAAGACAAAGTGAAAGTAGTTCTCCTAGAAATCAAAACGAAGTGAAAGACGGTATTCCCACCACAGTAGACGTATAGACTTCAATAACTATAAAGAGGGTCGTTAGAACTAAACTCGAACACGAAGTCGGTCGGGTTGTAAAACGTACTACATAAGACGTATATTCAATTTATTCGTCCCACTGTTATACACCGGAACTAGATGAGGAAAGGGCTAAACCTTGGTCAGACAACAAGGTACAGGTCAAGGTGACAAGGAAGAACTGGATGTATGTCTAAAGAGTCCTCCGTCCAGTCCACCGGAGCATAAGGGTAGAGAACTTCTTAAAAGGTGTCAACTAACACTCGGTGTGTCAGTTTCCAAAACCACATCAGTTATTTCGTTTTCATCTACAAAATGACCTTGAGAGAACGAAAAAGTTACTAGGTCTCCTACAACCATCAAACTAGAGACCAAGGAGACGGAAAAGATTTAGGTCGAACTTGTAGACCTTCAAGTACCAAGGGCATGACAACTTCGGACCAAACCTCTTAAAACACGTAATGAAGCGATCGCACACTCTACTTACGTTAACACGTCATTAAACTCGTAAGAAACCGTAACGGAAAGAAACCCTAACCTTATTTTTCACCGAAAAAGGTCAGGACACCGGTAACGACTCAAAAGGTTTAAACGACCGTATAACTCGCATCGTGAAAGTGTCGTAGTAGAAACTCCTAAACTTTATCGAGTCGACCTTAAGGTAGTGGAGGCGATCGAAACAAGCATCACTACGAAGGATTCCGGGTGAACTGAAGTGTAAGGTCCTACAGACCAAGATCCACTCACTAGTACCACCAATAGACAGTACTTCCACAAAAAACATATCAAGAAGACACATAAGAACAGTGGAGACAAATTGTACAAGACAAAGACAATCCAGGTAGGGAAAGACAGGAAATAACACGAGTAAAAACGTACTTCGTGTCTCCACCGTCCTTTCTGAAAGAGTTTCAGTTTTCTATGTGACCGTCGGATGATCTGAATTGGAGATAAACACCCCCCGACTAACCGTAAAGAAACATAATCGTCAAATAAAGTCCGTTTACATAAACTAACTCGACACAAATAAAAGATCACTCACAAAAACTGGAAAATTTCCGGCTGTAAACCTCCCAACTACATCAACTCAACTTTTCCGTTCCGTTCTCTGACGTCATGTTCTAACACCGATAAAATCTCTTCAATAAAACGTCTACCAAAAAATGTCAAACTTTCCCTTTCCCCTTTTCCTTTCAGCGAGTCAGTACAGGTTGAGAATCACTGGAGTACCTGACGTCGGATGGTCCGAGGAGGAAGGTACCCTAAAAGGTCCGTTCTCGTGACCTCACCCCACGGTAGTGGAAGAGGTAATGGCAAACTATCACGACCGTTTTGACCTGCGTAGACTACTCCGAACAGTGACAATGGAAACGTTTACAAACACGTTCGAGGGTAGTCTAAATTCACCTTATTGTCCATCCAACTTATTAGAGTATATATAATTAGGACTACCAAGAGTACCTCGTTTATTAAAACCACTTTCTTTCGACAATAAAAAACTCTGGGAAGTCAACAAGTTTTTAAACAAGTTACGGATAACACACCGTCTATCTCCAAAATTAAAAGTACCTACTCCACCCGTATCTAAAAGGGACAACAAACACCACGACTAACAAAGGTTTGGGAAAGACATAGAAGTTATTTTATGTGGAATTTTTTTTTTTGTACTGAACGGACGTAGGTGGCTCCGGTGATATGTTGACATAACAGATAGCATATCCTGGTCCCAATGTTTAATCAAGACCATTTGCAGAAGTGGACTATCATGGTCAGAGTGACTAAATTCACACACGGAGATCTTATAGTTTACACAAAAACCCTTGTCTAAATTACTCCTTCAACTAAGTAATACACTCTCCCAGTAGTCTACTAGGATAGAAAAATTTTTCGTCAAGATTAGAGTGTCTCAAGAACCCGGAGTTTATACCTAGAACCAATTAGTCAATTCACTGTCACGAACTTCTTTGGTACTGGTCACGGCTTAACAGAAGACTACTTACTACTCTCTCTTAAACGTCTACAACCTTATTTCAACGAGGTTTGTGAGTATATGTTTAAACTTCCGCTACTCCCTATACACAAAGAATGACTGACACCTTTTCTTTTTCAAGTAACTTTGACAACTGTAGCTGAAAAGTAAGTCAAGTCAAGTCAACGAGTCACACAGGTTGAGAAACGCTGGGATACTTGGTGTCGTGTGGTCCGGAAGGACAGGTAGAGGTTGAGGGCCTCAAGTGAGTTTGAGTGCACGTAACTCAGGTACTACGGTAGGTCGGTAGAGTAGGAGACAGCAGGGAAAAAGGAGGACGGGGGTTAGCGAGGGTCGTAGTCTCAGAAAAGGTTACTCAGTTGAGAATCGTACTCCACCGGTTTCATGACCTCAAAGTCGAAATCGTAGTAAGGAAGGTTTCTTGTGGGTCCCGACTAGAGGAAATCTTACCTGACCAAGCTAGAGGAACATCAGGTTCCCTGGGAGTTCTCAGAAGAGGTTGTGGTGTCAAGTTTTCGTAGTTAAGAGGCCGCGAGTCGAAAGAAGTGTCAGGTTAAGAGTGTAGGTATGTACTGGTGTCCTTTTTGGTATCGGAACTGATCTGTCTTGAAACAACTGTTTCATTACAGAGACGAAAACTTATACGGTAGATCCAACCAGTATTGAAAGGAAGGTTTCTCATTCGCAGAAAATTAAAGTACCGACGTCAGTGGTACACGTCACTAAAACCTCGGGGTTTTTTACTTCAAACTTTGACGAAAGTGACAAAGGGGTAGATAAAGGGTACTTCACTACCCTGGTCTACGGTACTAGAATCAAAATACTTACAACTCGAAATTCGGTTGAAGAAGTGAGATGAGAAAGTGAAAGTAGTTCTCCGAAACATCAAGGAGAAGTGAAAAGACGGTATTCCCGCCACAGTAGACGTATAGACTCCTATAACTATAAAGAGGACCGTTAGAACTAAGGTCGAACACGAAGAAGGTCGGGTCGCAAAGAGTACTACATGAGACGTATATTCAATTTATTCGTCCCACTGTTATATGTCGGAACTGCATGAGAAAAAGGATAAATCTTGGTCAGACAACAAGGTACAGGTCAAGATTGACAACGAAGGACTGGACGTATATCCAAAGAGTTCTCCGTCTAGTAATCACTAAGTCTTTATTATCTTCAACAAAACTCTAGTGGGTTCAGTATCATTGTCTTTCTATTGAAAAGAGTAAGAGTAGACGAAGGGGAAGGAGTCATAATACTAATAATTCTCTCATCCTTGTACTGAACCCTTGTCGGACAAACTTAATCATTGAGTGAACCGTCTGTGCAGTTGACTAACTTCAAAATACAGAGAAAATGAAAATACTCCTTCTCTAGTGACTAACCTCTCAAACTATAACCTCTAGAGAAAATTTTTTGTTGTATTTGTTTGTTTATTTAGCCGGGTCTGAATGACCGTAGAGGACCGTAGTAATGGGACTGAACTATTGTATACTAAACGTAGGTCTCGATGTCACATAATGTTATTAGTTACAAGAATTACCACTGGAAAAGGAGTACTACTAGTACACTTTGACCTAAGACTCATAAGAAGAAGAAAACAGTTTTTTAGTCCTTTATTGGGGTCTTCACAAATTCCTCCATCCTTTTATGAATCCTATATTACACTCACTTTTGTTTATTGTTTCATAATACATATATAGGAGTTAAACTATTTCGGGTTTCCGTAAAAGGTTTTACAATGTCACTTGGACCATTGAGATATTTTTTTATAATGATCTTCAACCCTCCTTTAGGACTAAGAGGTGGTTTACCAGTCCGTTGGTAGAGTTTTATCTCCACCCCGTCTCCGGATTCTACATCTTCTTATAAATTATCAAATTATCAGACCTTTGTATAGATGTACAACACTGTACTTTTTAATAATGTTTTGTCATACGTATCAGGATTTAAACATTTCACTTACTTAAATATTCCACTCTTCATTTCTTTTCACATATATTTCTAATATCTTCTATATGTTTCAATAAGTTTTTTATGTGTTTTAAATACGTCCTTTATCTTTCATAAATGAATACCCCAAAGGAGTATCGAGCCAACCATTTCCTGTACGGACGTTACGTCCTCTGGACCCAAACTAAGGACCCAACCTTTCTAGAGGATCTCTTCCTTTACCGTTGGGTGAGGTCATAAGAACGGACCTCTTAGGGAACCTGTCTCCTCGGACCGTCCGATGTCAGGTACCCCAGCGTTTCTCAGTCTGTGTTGACTCGTTGATTTGGTGGTGATAGACAGACAGACAGATAGATAGATAGATAGATAGATATATATCACCTTAAGAGATCCGGTCTTATGACCTCAACCATCGGAAAGGGAAAAGGTCCCCTAGAAGGGTTGGGTCCCTAGCTTGGGTCCAGAGGGTGTAACGTCCGTCTAAGCAATGGTGGACCCGGTGTTTTCTTCGGGTTCTTAGGACCTCCCACACATCGGATAGGGAAGAGGTCGTCTAAAGGGTTGAGTCCTTGACTTGACCCCAGAGAACGTAACGTCCGTCTAAGAAATGGTTGACTCGATAGTCCCTACGGGTATATATAGAAACCCTACGGTCTTCCTGTTCCTAAAAACTTTCCGACTGACTCCAGACTCCAATAACCATTAATAAGAACATACACACATAAAAGATTATAGTAAGTCTCTCATAGACAATGAAAATGATTGCCCCCTTTCCTTCTTTTTTTTTACATTATGTAAAACCTTTCTAGAAGTGAATGATTTTCTCTTTTGTTTTTTTAATAGGCTCTTTCAGTGAAAAGAAAGTAGACCCGTGAATTCGGAGGTGAAATAACAAACTAGTGACTCGGTAAACTCCTAAAAACAAAATTGGTCCAGAGGATTCCCTCCGTTACGCAACATCGTCGGGTACAAACAATGATGAAATTACTACGTCCGAATCTTGTAGTCCCGGCACTCACTTACCTATGTATTCCCTCCACTCCGGGGGGAACAGGGACGTACACCGACCGGACCTACCTATGAATTGAGAACCGAATCTTTATTTGGGCTACCTCCTTCGAGTCCTCCGTTCGGTTCTCGTAGTAAAAGGGATCCTTAAATTAAAGGTTTTAGATCAGAAACCTCAAGACTCTTCACTCTCCGTCATACAATGAAGTCGGGAAAGAACCTCTGAGAACACGAGTGATCGGACAAGTTCGAAGACTCTTTAAGGTCTCGTTTCCATTAATGACGATTTCCTTTCAAAATTAAATAAAAATAAAAAAACTGGTGTGACATGAAGTACACCCCAGAATCAAGGGGTTGGTTCCTAGTTTAGACATGGGGGACGTTCCCTTGTCTCAGAATGGGTGACATGGTGACCTCTTCAGGGGTTTCTTCCCAAAAATTTTTCGTCTTAAACTGACTGAAGATTCGTCACCCCCCGACCCACCTACCCCGGGAGTTTCCTTTCTCGTCAGGAACTTTTCCTCCTCCTTTTCTGGAAAACGTAATTCCCCCACGGACGTGTCTAGACCCTTACTGCACTTTGAACCACAAAGTATCTACACCAAAGTTGTCGTCGTCAAAATGCATACGTACTTCAAAATTCACTAAAGGACTTCTCAACAGTTCCGGAAGTCTTCATACAAAGTTAGTGTAAAATATTTAATGTATTTGATTAAAATTCAGAATCATCCTGTGAACACTGAATGTTTAACAACACTAAAACCGATGTATTTACCAATCACCTTTATGTAAAAGTACGTAGTATAAATGAATATAGCTCTTTGAGGATCACTGAGAGTCAACTACCCACAAAAGAAAAAATATTTAAATCTTTTTTACTTACTGAGTTAATGAAGGTGAGTGACAAAGACATTTTACCTTAGTAAGTCGGGACAAAAGACGATTACAAAAAGAAAATTCTGTCAGAATAGTTCACTACTCATCTCTTGGAATTCAGGGGTTAAAACTCCTCAAATTTCCAACGGTTCTTAATAAAAAAATTAACGGATTTATATACACGGAACGAAACGATTAAATCTACACATGAATAAATCGAGTCTTTTACTTTCCTGTTCTCGTTGTCTAATGTTGGTTTTAATAAAAGAAAAAAAAGACTTGTTTATCCCAGCGAAGTGCAACATCCAATACACAGGGTGACCAGAAATAACGTACCTAGACTGACATAAAAATAAACATAAAAAGAAACAGTGTGTGTGTGTATCAGTATACTAAAAGATACACTTAAATAAACCTAAAATAAATGTAACATAGGCAATTCTTCATCTACGTACTATACATAGATACGTTAACCCTAAGTTCCGAACTATGGGTGACTCCATGTATTTTCTGGTTCTTACATTGAACGAAATGGCTACTCTAACGACACTGCAGTAAAGGTAAACAGTGACATAACGTTCTTAGACCGAGGGTTTGTCGTGTCTGATCAATAAGTATCGGACCATCCAATATGGTGTTGGTCAACGACACTCACTGACGTTTGAGAGAACATCCACAAATATTGTCTCACTAAAATTTTTAGTAGTAACGATTTCTCATTAAAAAATTTTTAAATTTTTCATAACTTACATCCATATTTTACTGGTATATAGTATCAAAAACAGGTTAAATATCTTAATTTCTTCATAAACTTTTTGACTTATTTTTTCGTCTTTACGATATTATTTAAATAATTGTCTATTTATTTAAAATTGTCTTGTTATTTTACATTGTAAACCCAGTAGAAAACAAAGTCCGTCCAGTTTAAAATAAACGTAACCATACCTATTCTTAATAAACCTTCATGACAGTCAAAATGTCTCAACATTTCATTGTCACCCAATCTCTACCTAACGGGACAACTGAGTCCTTTAGGGGTCTTCCGGGAGACCCACTACAGATTGTGAGTCACTTCCCTATCCGTGGATCCTTACAGAAAGCGAACAAAGTTTCAGAAGTCAAGTCAAGTCAACGAGTTATTACAGACTGAGAAGCGTTGGGGTACCTGACGTCGTGTGATCCGACGGGACAGTTAGTGGTTGAGGGCCCCAAATGAGTTTGAGTACAGGTAGCTCAGCCACTACGACAGGTTGGTAGAGTAGGAGACAACAGGGGAAGAGGAGGGTGGAAGTTAGGAACGGTTGTAGTCTCAGAAAAGTTTACTCAGTCAAGAAGCGTAGTCCACCGGTTTCATGACCTCAAAGTCGAAGTGGTAGTCAGGAAGGTCACTTGTAAGTTCTGACTAAAGGAAATCCTACCTGACCAACCTAGAGGAACGTCAGGTTCCCTGAGAGTTCTCAGAGGAGGTTGTGGTGTCAAGTTTTCGTAGTTAAGAAACCACGAGTCGAAAGAAGTGTCAGGTTGAGAGTGTAGGTTTGTACTGATGACCTTTTTGGTATCGAAACTGATCTACCTGGAAACAACCGTTTCATTACAGAGACGAAAACTTATACGATAGATCCAACCAGTATTGAAAAGAAGGTCCCTCGTTCGCAGAAAATTAAAGGACCTACGTCAGTGGTAGACGTCACTAAAATCTCGGGGGGTTTTATTTCAGACTGTGGTAAAGGTGACAAAGGGGTAGATAAACGGTACTTCACTACCCTGGTCGACGGTACTAGAATCAAAAGACTTACAACTCAAATTCGGTTGAAAAAATGAGAAAAGAAAGTGAAAGTAGTTTTCCGAGAAATTAAGAAAAAGTGAAAGACGGTATTCCCACCACAGTAGAGGTATAGAGTTCAATAACTATAATAACTTTCAGAACCTGTAAATATTTTTATGAAAAGGTCGTCAAAGTAATTACGAGAAAATAATTATTACACAATTTTTAAAGTACTTACTGTTCTTATAAGTTCCATCCATAAACCTAAAGGTCACAGAACAAAACAATGATAAAAAGGAGGTTCGGGGTGAAGTGTGTTCCCCTCACAACTTTTATAATGCCACTTCCACCGCCGTGGTAGAAAGATTTATAAAGGCGATTCCATGTTTAACTTATTATGTGAGAGACGTAGAATCAAAGAAATTCCCTCTCCATCCCGTAACACCATATTAAAATATACAATTTACTTTTTTATCTCGTTAATTTTTGTCATATCTGTCAAGACCACAAGATATATGTAAACTGATTTTACCCTATCGGACCCTTCACTACGTAAAAAATTTATTAAAATAAAAACCGGTCCAACTCAGAGACGACGACGAGACCGAAAAGGGATCAACACTCGTCCTCGCCGACAGATCAGCGCCGTGTGCCCGAAGAGTAACGCTACCAAAGGGAAGAACGTCTCGCGTCAGAGGTCCGTGCACTCGGAGTCATCTGCCCTGGTCGTCCGAGAGTTCGGGTCTGTGTTATCAACACCACGTGCCTGAATCAACGAGGTACCGAACACCTAGACGGGTCTAGTCCCTGACTTGGTCGTGGAGGACGTAGCCGTCCGCCTAACAAATAGTGACTCGGTGGTCCCATCGGGAAATATGTACACATTAAAAGACAGAAAGCTGACACGACTCATAAGGAACGACCTTCACTACCTAAAATTCAAAAATGTCTTTGTAAACAATCAAGGTTAATACTTAAATTACCTTACTTTTAAGTAGTGCACTGTCGGGTCCACCCTCTCTTACAAAAGGTAGTGACGAACTTTTGAAAAATAGAGTTTCATGTTAAGAGGAACCAGACTTTTCTCGTCCAACTATGGAGTCTCCGACGGATATGACTCTGACATTTGTTATGTTCTCCTAAATATCTGAAAGACTACTTAACTGGAATAAAATATCCATACTCTGAACTTCAGATCTTCTTTCCATTTCAACTTTTATCATTTGGACACACATAGGTTTTTAAACTGGAGTCTAAGGAATGATTCACGATACTCGGCAAACAAAGGGGGTCAATCAGATTTTCACCCATAAAAATAAGATTGATTTGTACAGTCATCATCCAGAATGTATGTGCAAATTAAACCCAAAGATAGTATTCGAGACATAAAACCATTAAAACCCCAACGTTTGTGGTCCACTCAAAGTGATTTCTTTTCCATCTCCCACTTCTACCTCTAGTCCTACACAGATTAGGGTCCTTGACTCAGTCCAGTCGAGAGTGACTGGGGCTCACAGAGAGAACTGGAAAATGGGGTTGAAGATTGACCGTTAACGGAAACCTCAAAGAATTAATGTCAAAAACTCCGTCTCGTAGGACTAACCGATCGGGATAGAAAGATCGGTCATTTGTCTTCGACTTTCAAGAACCGGTCGGATACTTACGGATTGTCTTCCTCTTACGGATTGTCTTCGGATGCTTACTAGACTGTCTTCGTCTTCTATAATTCCTCTCCACCGTTCTTATGTGTCTTCTTGATATGTTTATTGTAGAAGTACTGTTACTATTAGTGCTACCACACTAGTGAGTGGATCTCGGTCTGTAGGACCTTACGTTTCAGTTCACCCAGAACCTTTCGTATTGATTCTTGTTTCGATCACCTCCATTACCTTAAGGTCAACTCGATAAAGTTTAAGAGTTTCTACTACGACACTTTCACGGCGTGAGTTATACGGTCGTTTAAACCTTCTGCGTCGTCACTGGTGTCCTGACCTTTTCCAGTCAAAAGTAAGGTTAGGGTTTCTTTCCCTTACGGTTTCTTACGAGTTTTATAGTGTGCTAACGTGAGTAGAGTGTGCGATCATTTCGTTACGAGTTTTAAGAGCTTCGGTCCGAAGTTGTCATACACTTAGTACTTGAAGGTCTACAAGTTCGACCTAAATCTTTTCCGTCTCCTTGGTCCCTAGTTTAACGGTTGTAGGCGACCTAGTAGTGTTCTCGTTCTCTTAAGGTCTTTTTTGTAGATGAAGACGAAATAACTGATACGGTTTCACAAACTGACACACATAGTGTTATTTGACACCTTTTAAGAAGTTCTTTACCCTTATGCTCCGGTGAACTGGACGGAGGACTCTTTAGACATACGTCCGGTTCGTTGTCAATTTTGACCTGTACTTTGTTGTCTGACCAAGGTTTAGCCCTTCCCTCACGAAGTTCCAACATATGACAGTGAGACGAATAAATTGAATAAACGTCTCATGTAGTACTCTTTGTAACCCGACCTACTTCGCGTTCGACCTTAGTCCTACCGGCCCTCTTTATAGTTATTGGAGTCTATACGTCTACTGTCGTGAGAATACCGTCTTTCACTTCTTCTTGATTCCTCGGAGAACTACTTTCACTTTCTCTCACTTTTTCAACCGAATTTCGAGTCGTAAGTCTTTTGATTCTAGTACCGTAGACCAGGGTAGTGAAGTACCGTTTATCTACCCCTCTATCACCTTTGTCACAGTCTGAAATAAAACCCCCCGAGATTTTAGTGACAGTTACCACTGACGTCGGTACTTTAATTTTCTACGAACGAGGAACCTTCTTTTCAATACTGGTTGGATCTGTCGTCTCTGTAATGAAACGGATGTCACAAGGTAGGTCAGTTCCGATAACAAAAGGGTCATCAGTACATACCGACACTCTCAACCTGACATTTCTTTCAACTCGTGACTTCTTCACTACGAAAACTTGACACCACAACCTCCTCTGAGAACTCTCAAGCAATCCGACGTTCCCATAGGTTCGTCAGGTAGTATTTCCTCTAGTCAGGACTTATAAGTAACGTTCCTGACTACCACTTCGACTTTGAGGTTATGAAACCGGTGGACTACGCTTCTTGACTGAGTAAACTTTTCTGGGACTACGACCCTTTCTAACTTCCACCCTCCTCTTCCCCTACTGTCTCCTACTCTACCAACCTTCAGTAGTGGCTCAGTTACCTGCACTCAAACCCATTTGAGGCCCTCAACCACTACCTGTCCCTTCGGACCGCACGACGTCAGGTACCCTAGCGTTTCTCAGCCTGTACTGACTCGCTTACTTGACTGTACTTGACTACTTACGCCGACATACAAAGAGGTCCAGGTTAATCGATCCCGACGCAAACCCCTGAACATCGTATACTATATCTCCTACCGTCCACTTCTCGTTGACTCGGACTCCCACACAATCTTAGGGGGTGTCTATAAATATTCTCACCCACTTGATTGTGTCAGTACACAGATGACTTTTAAAGTAAAGTCATCTAATCAACTAAGAGTCAAATTCTTTGTAAAGAGTATTTGAGGAAACCTTAAATTACAAAATTAGACAAAATTGTAACTTCAAGTAAACCCTAAATAAAAATCAAGTAGTATATAAGAATAATCCGTCGATATAAAAGAGAAAAATCCTTGTATTTTCTGTCGAAAACACTGAACGTTTCAAACAATACCAGCGAACCAAACTGTTAAGTACGACGTAAAAGAAAACTTCGAGATTACAATGAAGTTTCATAAATTTTCCTTCAACAATTATCTCTTAAGAGTGTCAACACTCAAGGAAATTAAAGGTAATTTATAAATAAGAGTCATAGACTTTTCTTAGGTCTTGGTTTTCCATCTCGTAAAAATTTGATAAAGTAAAATTTTTATAGAGAATGCAACGACTGGACATATATGACATACAAATCCTATACCGTATTGGAGACACTCTGAAAGACTGATCAATCCCTGTATCTATACTCTGACAAAGTCTCCCTCCGACGAACATGTCGTCGGACTAATCTGTACCAAGTCTATTAAAAAATTTTCTGTAAACATCCAAGACTAGGATGAAATAAACTTCGAAAAAACTATCACTACGTTCTAACATTTCAACCAAAATGACTTTCTATTTGATATTGTTTTATAATGTACCTATATTAATAGTTAGGTCTTAAATAACGACATGTACATTATAAAAGACTTTTTTCAAGAATTCTTTCTCGTCCACCTGATAAGGAAGTAATAATGTTTATACAAATAAAGATAACAAAAGTGACTCGGGTTCCTGTCTGTACCTGCTTGTCACACTCTTCGTCCCACCACTTCCTGTAATAACCTTTAACGTCTCCGGTTGTAAATCGTTACTTATTTATAAAACTCCCACCCATCGTTAGGTCAAAACTAATTTTACTGATTTACACTTTTCATTTCTATCCACTTGACTCCAGAATTATTATCTTGACTTTTCGAATTAAACGATTTTAACCATTGTCCCTTTGTACTATCCAAACCAACCTACGAGAGGTCACAAACAGGACGTATGACTCTCGTGATATACTTGTGACCAGTCCATACCGTGAATGGGAGTTCCACGACACTAATTTATGTACACTCCTTCCAATACAACCGTGTAGATACCCATCCCTAAATTATTGTTGAGTTTGGACGGGGTCATTTCATGTCTGTCCCGTAACAACTACCTCGGGAACTATTATTCTGGACACTAAAATCTTTCGGGAAAGAAGTTAAACATCCAAAGAGTCATCTTCAAGAACCTAGAACTCTGAGAAGACTCCTCGGACGTTTTCCATTTTATCCCTAAATTTTCATAAACCTCCATGCTTACCCCTCGTAGACTTCTAAAGTAATACAACTAAATTTTTTCTAGGGATGTACTCTCAACCCTCAATTTAAAATAAACCCCGTTTTACTCCTGACGTCGAATCCTTTGACGTGGAGTCTTTCGAGACTCTTTGACGAGGGTTCTCCACCCGACACTCCCCCCACTCCAGTTATATACACTAAAACCACTTCCTCCCTCAAGTACGTCAGTTCGTGAATAGAATGTTTTTCCAAAAGACGACTACAGTGGTACCTTCCTAAATCACGAAAAAGATCTATACTCTTCTACGTTTCTAACCCGAGTATTTAAGTCAAGGACTTTGATAAATTGACAGATTTCAGGACAAGGTGGTCTAAAGGACCTCGTGTTTTACGGAGTAAGGATAATAGATAGGACTTGAGGGAACTCCTGCACAGTTTCCAGTTGTCGACTTCGTCGCGTCCTAAGATAGGGACGTCTCCGTCTACCGTTGGAACCGGCCGTGATTAAACAGAAACTCTCCTGAGGGAGCACCAATAATTCAGGGTGGGACGAAGCCCTCCCTAAAGTACTGGTAGAACAGGGTGTCGCGATCCTTTAGGGTAAGGATCTAGACCACTTCTAAAACGACTATCCGGAGAGTCACAGGACCTGATCCAGAATTATCCAGTTTTCATGTTCATTGTGTCGACCGTCAGAATAATTTCAGTATTCACTTTTAATTCGGTCTTTGAAGGTAATCCACGTCAGGTCATATAGGAATCCAACTGAATCAGATAAGAGATGGTTAGAAAGAAAGAAAAACTCTGCAATACACGACCGTAATAAGTATTCCGAGGGTCGGGTTAAAGGATCACAATGATCCGACTAAATAGGAATCATATTAAACTTTTGAATTTACTGGTGTCGGACCACAGTCGGTGTATTTAGGTAGGGTCTCAACACCCCCCAAAATAAGGAACCAATTTAAAAACGAATAACGAGACTAACTCGAACACACTGAAATCTCCTTTCAAGTATAATACCGGTCCCAGTACCGTCGATAATAATTAACCGGTCCATTCTCCTTGTGTGGCTCCTTACCCTAGGGTGGTTCTCTTCGGATTTGTCTTGACTTGAAAGAAAGAAGATTTACTTAAAGGATTTCCGGTAGGTTAATGTCGACACCTCACCTCTCTAGGTGGATCCATCAAATCTTCATGATCTGTGTCCATTAACCAGTGTTTGGGTTATTGACATAATGTCAACCTAACTTTTGATCGCATCCTAACACACGTACTATCTTTTGTAAACGAAATATACGTCTCCAGGTTCTTCAGCTCTTTCGTAGTATTTACTAGCATGTTTAGTCCAGGTCGTAGAACCCATTCGACGGACGAAGACGACAACAGAAGAAGAGTAGGACCACATAAGATCAAAGGAGACAAACTCACAGTAAAATTCTACTCAAACTCCAGTCGTCGGGAGAGATATCCGGTCAGACACATCCCTAGAAATCTTGACCCGTGATTAACCAGTTAAAAGGAAGTCAAAGTGACACGTACTTGATGAATTCTCATGAACTATTTTTCAGGAAGGTAGGTCTAACTTCTGTCAGGAAATTTAATACAGAAAAGGTCATGTGCATTAAAAGGGCAACGTCCAGTACCCCGTAGGCTAGAAGTAGGTTTCTAATGACTTTATTCGAAGTCTTTGTTCGAATCTTACAAGAAATTAATAAGTAAAATTTAAAATGTAATTATATTGTCGTTTCTTGATAGGTCCTTTACTCAGAATTATCTAGGTCTGGAGGTAAATGTTTTGACCCTAAACTGTAAGTAACTTTGTAGAAAAAAAGGGGGATTTTAATGGGAACAAAAAATGGTTTATATTGGTTTAATTCTGATCAAACAAACGTTTTATTCAGACTAAAGTTATTTGAACCGGGTTAGTAAATACATTGACATTAACTAGTATCTGGAAAAATAAAAAAACGAAACGACTTTGAAATACTTTCAAAGTCTGACTTGAAAATTTTTTTTGGAGGGTCCGATCCTTTCAGTATGGATGGTCTAGATCCACTTAAGGAGGGAAGAGTTCTAGAGATTTTACAGAACTCTAAAAACGTGGACAATAACTCTATCGGAAGGATTAAAGAGACTATTTCGATGACCTTTGTAATGTCAAAGGGCAGAGACCTCCCTAGTCTATCTCTCTTTTCCCTTTACAAAGTTAAGACGAATGTTTCCATATTAAAATGGTTTAATGACATTCAGTATCAATTAAACTCCCCCCTCCCCAAAGGTATATGGACCTTTTGTGTCTAATTTTGGTCATTAAAAAGTCTGTCTTTGATATTTTTAATATTCGTATAAATGGTCAAGTAAGTCAGGTAAACACTTAGAAAATACTTCGGTAGTCCAAAGGGTAATCTTAGGAAATTAAAGAATGGGTCAGGTCGCAAAACCAGACTTTCAGTCTTTGAACGTAAATAGGTTTTCAGAAAGGATATTTAGAAGAACTTCTCCTTCTTAAAAATGTTTTCGTAGTCTTATTTGGTATTGACAGATCTTACTGTTTTTTGAATTCTTCAGTACAAATTTTAGACTAATGTTGCGGTAACTGTTTCTCCGCTAATGACGACACTGTTGTGGAATTCTGTCATCGATCTGCATACTGACTATCGTAAGATGGCCCTGTACAGTCTTAAAATCCTTGAGGCATATTAAGGATCCTATCTATATAATGATTTTAAACGGTATGTGACATTGGACTCCTCTAAATAATGAGTAAACTGTTAAGAAAGGTACATCAAGTTGTATAGTTTACTTGGACTGATCAACTTATAGAGAGAACCCCTACAAAATCCCTGAGTGACTTCGGAGGGTTTCAATCGATCTCCAGTTTTCCCGAAGTAATCTTAAACTAAATCCTTCAAAACAGTTATTTATAGTTTTCCCAATTTTTGTGAGTCAGTCCATTCTAGTACCCAGTGACACTTTGTTATCAATAAGTGAATTGGTTTCATTGTTATTTTCTAAAGTTTCCGTTTGTGTTTTGTCTAGTGAATCCATTTCTTCGACTTTTAGATAGTAGTTCCCATTAAGTTGTAGACTTCTTTCGAACAGAAGAATTGTCTCTCTTTTCGGTTTAAGTTCAAAACATAGCCGAATGAAAATTTAAGTAAATAAGTTAATTTACATAAAATTTGAATCAGTTAGGTCTGGTGCGTGTTTTGAGAAAAGAGTTCTAAGTGAAAGGTGTTCGAAAAATAGTGAAAGACATAAGTATTAAAATAAAAGGATAAGTCTCTGTCTGTGGACATTTAGTCTGGATGAAGGGAAAGACAATTGTTTTACGTTACAGTAAGGAGTATGGAAGAATCGATTTTTGTGTGTAGGACGAAAAGAATTCGTTGGTACTTGACAGGAAATATAATTATAAGATATCTCACCACTTGTATTTATGGTCACTATTAAATATTTTTGTAAACGAATATCTCTTGTAGAGTCTGACCGTGGTTTGTATAAGTAATTATCAGGTTTTAGAGAAAACAAAGAGACACTCTCCTTCAATCACAAGTCATTAATTACAAAGTCTTAGAATAAAATAAACCTTTACTGGACCGATAAGGTATTTGAAAGTAGTAAATCAAATCGGGTTGGGATCTTTAATTCAATGGGTTTAGACCTCTCTGATAAAATCTATCTGTAAGGATTTCGTATTAATAAAAATTATCTCAAATAGATTTTCGAGTATACAGTAAATGTAAAAGAAAAGAATCTTCAAAGTAACGAGCTCAATGAAAGGAACGACTGTTTAAATCTTGTCTATATTGTTCTGTATAATTTGGATCCATGTTACTTTATAATATGAATTAACATTACTGAGAATCTGTATAGATATAATTAATCTAGTTGTCTGTAATTATGGTCCATAATTAAAATATAACTTATAAAGGGTCAAGTGTACTTTGACTTTAAGTGAATCTAATTAAAGAGAACATAAATCTTATAAACTAAACAACCGTGAATGAAAAGAAATCCGGTCAATCTAATCTCGTGTAAATGTTTAATTGGAGTCGTTATAATAGGTTTCTGTTTCTATATATGACTCTGTATGTATATAGGTCTGTCTATATTGTTCTCTAGAGAGAAATAAATGATTTGAATCAGTACTTAGTCTATAGTGTTATATTTTGAGTGAATAACATTTATTGTCAACCTTATTCTTTTAAAATTTTCCGAAACAAGGGGAGGTGGGGGGGTGGGGGGGGGTCAAAGTCTTTAACCTCTACCAGAGTCAAGTCAAATCATCGAGTCAGTACAGGCTGAGAGACGTTGGGGTACTTAGTGTCGTGCGGTCCGGAGGGACAGGTAGTGGTTGAGGACCTCAAATGGGTTTGAGTACAGGTAGCTCAGTCACTACGGTAGGTCGGTAGAGTAGGAGACAACAGAGGAAGAGGAGGACGGGGGTTAGGGAGGGTCGTAGTCCCAGAAAAGGTTACTCAGTTGAGACGTACTCCACCGGTTTCATAACCTCAAAGTCGAAGTCGTAGTCAGGAAGGTTACTTGTGGGTCCTGACTAGAGGAAATCCTACCTGACCAACCTAGAGGAACGTCAGGTTCCCTGAGAGTTGTCAGAAGAGGTTGTGGTGTCAAGTTTTCGTAGTTAAGAAGTCACGAGTCGAAAGAAGTGTCAGGTTGAGAGTGTAGGTATGTACTGGTGACCTTTTTGGTATCGGAACTGATCTACCCTTTCATTACAGAAACGAAAAATTATACGAGAGATCCAACCAGTACTGAAAGGAAGGTTCCACATTCGTAGAAAATTAAAGTACCGACGTTAGTGGTAGACGTCACTAAAACCTCGGGGGGTCTTATTTCGGACTGTAACAAAGGTGACAAAGGGGTAGATAAAGGGTACTTTACTACCCTGTTCCACGGTACTAGAAACAAAAGACTTACAACTCGAAATTCGGTTGAAAAAGTGACAGGAGAAAGTGAAAGTAGTTCTCCGAAAAATCAAGGAGAAGTGAAAGACGGTATTCCCACCATAGTAGACGTATAGACTCCTATAACTATAAAGAGGACCGGCAGAACTAAGGTCGAACACGAAGAGGGTCGGGTCGCAAAGAGTACTACATGAGACGTATATTCAATTTATTCGTCAACCAAAAGACGTTTCTTCAATGAAACAGTAAAGGAGAAAATCTTCGAAGATCTATGGTTTCATTCGTAAGACAAGTTATACAAACTAGAATGTCGGTCGAAAAGATTGACACCACGTGTTTTTACAGGTAAAATCTCATACTTGTCTTTGGACTAAATCGGTAAAATCCAACTCTAGAGGAAATCATATTAAAGACGTTGATTTATCCATGAACCTTCATATTCAAAACATACATGTATTGGGACCGACCCCACAATCAATCTCCGACCAAAGACTACGGGGATCCAAAGAGACAAACTCTCCGAGAAAAAGGGTAAATTCAACTTAAAAATAGTGACCTATTTTAAATGATCACTTTAATACACCACCCGGTCACACTAAAAACACTCGAACTGAAGAGACCTTTAGTGGGGTCTCAGATAAGTGGACCAAAATGTACAGTACCAAAGAGGGAGACCCTCAGATTCTGATGGACACCCACGAGACTAGCGACTTACCCATTTGTTCACAAAATTAATTATTCACCTAAAGGGATACCCTGGTGACGTACCATACTTCTGAACCAGAGGTGGTGAGGACGTTTAAAGAGTCAGGGGACTCTTTTGGTCCTGACCGGCCCTCTTCAGAACAGGGAAAAGAGACCTCGATCGGAGAGTACGCTATACAAGTGAAAAAAGGGCTGTTTAAGATAATACCGTCGACTTAACTCCCTTTCGTAGTCTAGTCAGAGAATGGAATATGAGTTGTGTCTGGTTAGAGGATGTTGACTCGTTGGAACCATAGAAAGTCGACTCGGAGTCCATAAGGAGTTGTAGAAACTTAGTTTGAGGTGGACACGACGGGGGGTGGGGCGGTCATGGAAAGGTGACCCACCCATAAGGGGACCATAGAAAGTCGGTTCGGGGTGGATCATAGATCTACGACTCACCGATACGGGGTAATTTAGGAGAGGAACAAAGGTGTAAAATTATCTGACGAATAAACAATTGGACAGGAAAAGAAACGTCACTTGAACAAGAGATAAGCTTACGTAAAACCTCTCCTTTTGCCTTTTCCTTTCCGGTAAACTCTCCGTTTAACCCGTCAACGACTTGAGGGTCCCTTCAATCAATTACCTGCCAGAAAATATAAAACACAAAAGAGAACGTGGAGTCGGTTCGTTGAGTTTCCTTCTTGAGAACACTAAATGGGTTCTCTTAGGTCTACCCAACGTTTAACTCCGTCCGAAACCCCTTCTCGACTCTCCTCTGTAAGTCAAATAAGAAACACTATAATAAAATTAGACCTTTTCCATTCCTACAGGTCGTCACTTCTCTCTTATTCAGACCGGAGGAACCACCGAGGCTACTACTTCTTAGACGTTACGTCCATCTGGGTCCAAACTAGGGACCCAACCCTTCTAGGGGACTTCCTCCCTCACCGATGGATGAGGTCATAAGAACGGACCTCTTAAGGTATCTGTCCTCGGACCGTCCGGCATCAGGTACTCCAGCCTTTCTCAACCCGTACTGACTCGTTGACTTTAAAAAAAAAAAGATAACTCACATCAACTTGGTACAAGAGGGACCACTTCTCTTGGTACAAGAGGGACCACTTCTCACGACCAAGGTCGACGATCGTCCTCCTTCGGAACGCTACAAAGGTCGTCCTCTGACGTTGAAAGTCAGAGGTACTTGATCTGTCTACGGACCCCGAAACGTTCACATCAGAATTCTGACATTTCAAAGGAGAGGTTCGGTTCTTTCTTTCCTTCCAAAGTCAATGTGACACAAATGACTCTCAATCTATAATCTCCTTCTTTCGTGATTGAGACATGAAACCTAAAACTTAAGAGAATTTTAATTCTAAACTAACCGTATTGTGTGACAAATACTCACTGTCACTCCTTTGAAAGTCACCAAAGATCATAAGATTATTTCACATTAAGATTGTCTTTAAAAGTATTTTTATCTGTTTATATTAATTTAGTTAGAACACGACAATAACCAGAGAGATATAATAAGTTCAGCTTAATGTGACAGAAGGGGGACTCTTCCTCGTTGACCTAATATTATTATCACAAACCCTGTGTCGACGGTGTCTTGCTTCGTACGGACGAGGCTAAAGACACGGAATACAGGTACGCCTGTCACCGTCGACCAAGGTCGTAACAGAGCGCCACGACAAAGGATCCGTTGGTGAAGGACAGTGAGATCGTTCGTCGGGGTTCCACTTGGTAACGGGAGAGACTAGAGTCCTCCAGTATTCGGAACCTTCCTGACCGGGAGGATGTTTACCTTCGAACATTTCGCCCTAACACGGTCCGGAATCTCTTACGACACTTGCGTTCAGAAAAGGAAGGAGTCTGAACGAGGAGTCCTAGTAAGGAAAAATGAAACTTAGAAAATGAAGTCACACCAAAAAAGAACCCTGCTCCAGTGGTCATCATTTTTGTGTTCTCAAACTCATAAAGAGCTGGTCTTAATAACACTTATTCGTTTCCCATGGAAGGAGACAGGGCGGAGGGGGGTCATAAGAAGACTCACAGTGACCCAATTACAGATGTTTCTAGGAACGGGATGATATGAGCAATATTAACTTGCAAATGTCGATACCGGTAGGTTCACACTAAACCCATAAAAAAAAAAAAGGACGAAATCACATGTTCCACTTGTATCAATTGAGAGAAGGAGTGATCAGAATCCTTCTTGAGTGTAACATAGAAGAGTCGTACACAGACGACATTAGTTCGGCGACGGAAATGATACGAAAGGGACACAATCTAGGGTACATTTCTGTTAGCGACCTCTCGAGAGTCGACGAAATCGTCAATAGATTAGATATTTTTCTGAGGTAGGTCTGGATAAAAACAAAGGACAGGTGTTCGGTCACCGTTTGTTCTGTGAAGGGGGGTAGAGTGTCTTCCTTCTGTACAATTATAAGAAACGAATCCTGTATAGTTTTTGTTGAACTTTGGCCTTTTATCACTTTATTAGTAATTTACTAAACCCTAACTTTTCGGTTTAAACCAACGAAAGTAGTAATTCGGGTTTGACAGGACACAGAACCCGTAAGCTGTGTGAACTAAACCCTGGGAAAGGATGAAGGAACGCAGCACTAGAACCTGTTTGAACACTGAAAACAGTGTTCTGTTAAAAGACTGGAACCTGTTCAATTTATATATTGGACAAACCCGGGTCACAGACGTAAACTAATCGACCACTACGACTGGGGAGGGGTGGGCGTCCCAAGAATACCCTAATTTACACTTCCGTAAAGTAGTACACACCGTTAGTATCAATAACAGTAACCGTGTAATAAAACATAAATAGTCACTCCTACGTTCTTCCGGACCAGTGTGTCAGACTATTGTCCAAAAGATCTATAAAATAAAGGAAAGGGAGAGTTCCTCGTCTTATGTTTCAAGGGCAAAACTTCTCACAAGGGAAAAACCGGAGTCGAGAAACTTTCATGAATAATGTCGTAATCTATAAGTACGTCCAGACCGTACAGTAAACTTCCACTGCAAGAGTATCCAAGACCATCAGTGAACGGAAGACGCAGACACCGAAAGAGACTCCCTGTGGAACAAGTTCAGGGGGTATGTCTCACCGATTTTGTTTAATTGTACGGTCTTTACATATGGAACACTTTAAATTCGTAATGAAAACTTTGAAGGTCTCTTCCGTTACCGTGGGGTGAGGTCATGAGAACGGACCTTTTAGGGTACCCGCCTCCTCAGACCACCCGACGTCAGGTACCCCAGCAATTCTCAGCCTGTGTTGACTCGCTGAAGTGAAAGTGAAAAGTGAAAGGTCGTAACCTCTTCCTTTACCGTTGGGTGAGGTCGCAAGAACGGACCTCTTAGGGTCCCTGTCGCCTCGGACCACCCGACGGCAGAGACCCCAGTGTGTCTCAGCCTGTACTGACTTCACTGAATCGTCGTCGTCGTCGTTCAAACTTTGAAGAGGAAACTCCATGTCTTCCTACTCACCTGGATGAAATGTTCGTTTTCTTAGTAAATTGAAAAATCATTAAGTCTTCTTTCTGAAATCCCTTAAACTTGATGAACCAAGAAAAAGGAAATTACTAAGTACCCGTCCCTATTGTGTCGCATAAGGTGTAGAGTACTGTTACCGAAGAAAAGACGCGTGCAAAAGGAAAAAGGAAAACCACAGAGATCGGGACGTACGTTCGACATTTCTTGTCGAAACGTAGTGGATGACAAATTGAAATCCGTGAGACGAAACTCTGAGTTATAGGAAGGGACAGATGTCCGTCTATTCTATCTGATAGAAGTCTCGTTAGACTTCTAGTTTACTCTACTGCGGAGTCATTGAATCACCTCGAACAACAACGACGACGACGATTCAGCGAAGGCAACACAGGCTGAGACGCTGGGGTGTCTGCCGTCGGGTGGTCCGAGGGGGCAGGGACCCTAAGAGGTCCGTTCTTGTGACCTCACCCAACGGTAAAGGAAGAGGTTACGTACTTTCACTTTTCACTTTCACTTCAGCGAGTCAGCACAGGCTGGGAGTCGTTGGGGTACCTGGCGTCGGAAGGTCCGAGGGGGCAGGTACCCTAAAAGGTCCGTTCTCATGACCTCACCCCACGGTAACGGAGGTCAGCTCGAACAATCTTCCACCATTTCTTGGGTGGACAGTTACGTCCTCTGTACCCAAGTTAGGGACCCAGCCCTTCTAGGGGATCTCTTCCTTTACCGTTGGATGAGGGTATAAGAACGGACCTTTTAGGTTACCTGTCTCTTCGGACCACCCGATGCCAGGTACTCCAGTTTTCTCAGTCTGTACTGAATCGTTGACTTGTTATCGTTGTTGTCTGATTGGGATGATCAAACCATTAATAAAAATAAAATATCCACAAAAACATAGATATCTTTCCTTTGAGTTTGACGGAACGGGAGAGGGGAGAAACGAGGCGAGGATGAAGGACATAGAGTGAGGGTCGTCATGTGAATAGGACCTCCTGTCCTTCCTTCCGGGAAAACACGATAAATATAGTGTTTTGTCGAAGGCAAAGGAGGTCAGAGACCTCTGGAACGTCCAACTAAGATGTGTTGGTACGTCGGTCAGTTTGTCGGCATGTTAGAATCTGTGCACTTGTAGAAAGACTTTATCATAGAAGAACGACAGAGACTGATAAACGAAGAGAGAAGGATTTCGTAAAATAAAACCAAGTCTGGGTTTCTAAGAATCTGAGAGTCTTTTTGGGAACTAGGTTGTCCGTTTTGATTGTATCATAAACTTCAGTAGTGTCACCGTTGGAAACCCTCTCACACCACCAATGTACATACACAAGTGAAATCGTTTTAATTAGGTGAGTTCTAACGAGACGAAAAGAACGTCATCCTTTACCGTTCGGTGAGGTCATAAGAACGGACCTTTTAAGGTACCTGTCTCCTTGGACCACCCGATATCGTGTACCCGAGCGTTTCTCAGCCTGTACTGACTCGTATGTGTGAGTGTGTTCTAAAGACACGAAAACAAACACACATGTAATTACGTTTACGAATAAAAAATTTTCCATTAAAAGGGGGAGAAAAACGTCTACGACATTAAGTGTACACATATAAGTGTATATATAAAAACTTCCCAATATAAAGTAAAAATCAACTCTTTCAGAAAGTACTTACAGTCACTCCCTCGTAAAGATATGGAAATTCTACTACACCCAAATTCAGACAAATATTTGAGAAACTGGTGTATACGTACCAATCAGCGAGTCAACACAGGCTGAGAAACGTTGGGGTACCTGACATCGGGCGGTCCGACGAGACAGGTACCCTAAGAGGTCCGTTCTTAGGACCTCACCGAACGGTAAAGGAAGAGGTCCCCTAGAAGGACTGGGTCCCTAGTTTGGACGCAGAGGAAGTAGAAGAGGACGTAACGTCCACCTAAGAAATGGTGACTCGGTGGGTATTTGTATAAATGTACCAGATGTCAAAGTGAACTATACGATAAAAAATTTTAAATAAAATATATATATATCGACTAAATGTTACAACATAATTAAAGACGACAGGTCGTTTCACTAAGTCAATATGTATGTATGTAATTAAAAATGTAAGAAAAGGTAATACCAAATAGTGTCCTATGACTTATATTTGTACAACAATGGAAAAGGTGAGGTCTCAACGTTAAGAATGTAAAACTTTTATATGAAATAACGAAGAAATAGAAACAAATAACGAAGAAATAGAAAAGAAATAGTGACAACAGTCAATCGCCAATGAATCGACTTGCCACTATTCTATTAAATATTTTACAATTATATACTAAGATTTTGAGAACACTCTTGAAGCGACCACCAGGTCACCAATTCTTAGGTGGAGGTTTACGTCTCCTGTGTCCAAAGTAGGGTCCAGGTCCTTCTAAGGTGTACGGTGCCCCGTTGATTTGGACACAAAGTGTTAACAGCTCGAGCACGCGGTGTTGATGCCTTCAGGTGTGTGAGATCTCGGGTGCGAGGAGTCTTCTTCGGTGGTGTTACTCTTCCGTACGTGCGTTGATCCCTGATCGGGGCGCGGGGGAGAGGCGGGGAGGTGGGGGGGTCGGTACGTGTCGTTGACCTCTTTCGGACACGTGTCGTCGTTTCTGGGTCACGTCGGGTTTCATTTTGTTTATTTATGTATTCAAATTTTTTATTTTTCTTTTGAGTGCACTATGGCAATCTACGTGAACCTACGTTAAAAAATAACCATAACTGAAATGCACGAACGAAGAGGTACCGAAACATAACATTTCAAATGAGACTTATGGTAATGTCGACCTTTAATCGACCGTTCACGTTTTCTTATCAAAACGATACCGTTCCCTTGTTCTTCATTTATCAAGTCAAGTCAAGTCAGCGAGTCAGGACAGGCTGAGAAACGCTGGGGTACTTAGCGTCGTGTGGTCCGGAGGGACAGGTAGAGGTTGAGGGCCTCAAGTGAGTCTGAGTGTAGGTAGCTCAGTCACTACGGTAGCTCGGTAGAGTAGGAGACAGCAGGGGAAGAGGAGGACGGGGGTTAGGGAGGGTCGTAGCTTCAGAAAAGGTTACTCAGTTGAGAAGGCTACTCCACCGGTTTCATGACCTCAAAGTCGAAATCGTAGTAAGGAAGGTTTCTTTAGGGTCCCGACTAGAGGAAGTCTTACCTGACCAACCTAGAGGAACGTCAGGTTCCCTGAGAGTTCTCAGAAGAGGTTGTGGTGTCAAGTTTTTGTAGTTAAGAAGCCACGAGTCGGAAGAAGTGTCAGGTTGAGAGTGTAGGTATGTACTGGTGTCCTTTTTGGTGTCGGAACTGATCTGTCTGGAAACAACCTTTTCATTACAGAGACGAAAACTTATACGATAGATCCAACCAGTATTGAAAAGAAGGTTCCTCATTCGCAGAAAATTAAAGTAACCGACGTTAGTGGTAGACGTCACTAAAACCTCGGGTTTTTTATTTCAGACTGTGACAAAGGTGACAAAGCGGTAGATAAAGGGTACTTCACTACGCTGGTCTACGGTACTAGAATCAAAAGACTTACAACTCGACATTCGATTGAAAAAGTGAGAGGAGAAAATGAAAGTAGTCCTCCGAAAAATCAAGGAGAAGTGAAAGACGGTATTCCCATCACAGTAGACGTATAGACTCCAATAACTATAAAGAGGGCCGTTAGAACTAAGGTCGAACACAAAGAAGGTCGGGTCGTAAAGAGTACTACATGAGACGTATATTCAATTTATTCATCCCACTGTTATATGTCGGAACTACATGAGGAAAAGGATAAACTTCGGTCAGACAACCAGGTACAGGTCAAGATTGACAACGAAGGACTGGACGTATGTCTAAAGAGTTCTCCGTCCAGTCCCCCAGACCATAAGGGTAGAGAAAGTCTTAAAAGGTGTCAAATAACACTAGATGGGTCAGTTTCCGAAACCGTATCAGTTATTTCGTCTTTATCTACAAAAAGACCTTGAGAGAACGAAAAAGGTACTAGGTCGTCTACAAACGTTAAACTAGAGACCAAGGAGACGGAAAAGATTTTGGTCGAACTTGCAATCCTTCAAGTGCCAAGTGCATAACGACTTCGGATCGAACCTCTTAAAACTCGTAATGAAATGATCGTACACTCTACTCACGTCAACACGTCATCAAACTCGTAAGAAACCGTAACGGAAAGAAACCCTAACCTTACTTTTGACTGGAATAGGTCAGGACACCGGTGACGACTCAAAAGTTTAAACGACCGTATAAATTACGTCGTGAAAGTGTCGTAGTAGAAAGTCCTAAACTTTATCAAGGTGACCTTAAGATAGTGGAGGTGATCGAAACAAGCATCACTACGAAAGATCCGGGTGAACTGAAGTGTAAGGTCCTACAGACCGAGATCTAATCACTAGTGTGGTAGCACTAATAGAACCAGTACTTCTAGAAAAAACATGTCAAGAAGACACATAAGAACGGTGGAGAAGAATTATAGAAGACGAAGACAATCCAGGTATGGTAAAGACAGGAAATAGCTCGGGTAGAAACGTACTTTACAACGGAACCATAGAGATTATCAATGGAACCTAAAATACAAAAAAGGGGGGAATATTCGTGGAGTAATGGTCTTCTTACATGAAATTAAACGAAGGATAAAAGAAGATCTAACCTTCTGACTATTTCTCTTTATTCTACTAAGTCCATTTACCTTAATTAAAGAAATACATGGAAAATACAAATCAAATGTAAAGAGTACAAAAGGGTGTTTTGTTAAAAACACCAGTTAAAGTTACATATTCCCTACAAAATCCCTATATCTTCATAATCAGTTCATGTATGAATACGGTAAATTAATTAAATGAATGGGTACACATAAATTATTCTTGTATAAATATACTTTGTCTTAAAAGGTTCATTATCAAAAAGGATGAAGTCCTATTAAAGGAAGGTTAAGAAACGTATGGTATAAACTACTGTTGCGGAAATAATAATCTCAGTAGAAACTTCGTAGGTCATGATAAATAGTTCATACAATAGTAAAATGAACAACCACTATATCGTGAAAACCTTAAGTACACACCACGACATTAACCTTTAAAACAAGGTTCAGTGTTCCTAGATAAACGTACAATCTTGTCAATGATAAAAGTAAGAAAGACATATCTACTTGTAGCCTCTAGAGGTGACACATTATCAAACATCTAAACGAGACAATTTATAAGAAAGGAAGGAAGAAGGGACAGAAGGAAGGTATGTAAATAAGTAAATAAAATGAATAAAACACCATTAACGTACATGTAACAACTTTTAATTTTATCATATCGGTGAGACAAGAAGAATATAGGGGTAACGAGGAAATAGGTTTCTATCATAGAAAGTTGAGAAAATCAATGTAAAAGACTATGGGTGGAAGGTTAAAGATTTACCGTACTACATACGAAATTCACGTAAGTGACTTAAAAAAAAATCAAAATCTGAATGTGTGAACAAGAAGACTCCTAAGTGGCGAGTATGTGTTGAGGAATGGGAGTCATGAGTCGATGTGAAGAACAGAGTACGTCAGTACGGTGTCAGACACCAATTTATGTATAAATCACAAACGAAATAACACTGTCATAAAAAAAAAATTACTGACTTAAAAAACTCTGAATACACCGACAAAGAGTCCGGTAAAACAAAAGATCAACCAACCACACTTGACAAACTAAAGAGACCTCTTACAAACTGAGAAGAAATAGGGGTCTTAAGACTTTAGGTATAACCTTGTATACAGAATGTCAAATAGCTACACGAACCAGGAAAGTTAAGTCTTTGAGTACAGGAGATTAAATCTTTAAAAAGAAAATGCCAAAGAAACTATTAAGGAAAGGATATGGGCAAAGAGATAAAAGACACAAACAATCAACCTATAAACCTGAATGACCGAATTAAAAAATTAAAAGAGTACATATAAAGAATCGATAGAAGATTGAAACATATAAAAGGGGGGTTCTCCAAAAGAATCATGAAAAACTTGAAATTAAAGACGGTCGTATAAAAAGTTTAAATTAAAAAGTAACCGGAGACTTATAAAGTAAATTTTTACCCTAGGACCAGAATAGAGTACCTTTATTACAAAAGACAAAAGTGAACTCTTATACTTAACTTAATCAAACGACAACTTATCAAAAACGGACGAGAAGTATGAAAAGAAAAAAATTAGTCGAACCAGACACAAAGGAGAAAAATAGTCGAACAAAACCGGGGACTAAAATTACAATCTTCGAAAAGAGATTACCACTCTGAAATTATCGGACAAGTATAAACCCTCTCTCTGATATATATTTTTCGCCGGACCTTTGAACAAAGGGATCACCCGAAGTGACATCCAAAAACCCCATCCTTGGGTCTACAAATTCGACGACTGAGGATCTATTGTCTTAGACGTTTAGAAAAAAGGAACCTAGAAAGATAAAGAGGTTTTCTAAGAGAAAGCAAGTAGAAAAGACCCCCATTTTCGGAGGACACTCCTAAACCCACTCGGTGTATCCCCCTCCCCCGTTCTCCAGAGTGGTGGGTTCGGATATTTGTACTCGAGAACTACACAGACAAGACCGAGAGATTCAGACTTTAGAACGATATAGTAAAAGAGGTCTCTCATTTGATGAAAGGCAGTACCTTCATCCCTACCAACCAGACCGAGATGGTCGACCCCTCTTCTGGACCCCATAATTGATGCAAAAGACCAACAACAAATTTTATTGTGTTCAAATAATGGAACTTCAAGACATCCAGTCTTCAGACTGTACCCAGAATGACCTCATTTCAGTTCCAACAGATGTCCCGATGTAAGGAAAGATCTCCTCTCAGGTAAGGGAACGAAAGGGTCGAAGATCTCCGACCGACGTGAGGAACCGAGAGCCGGATGGGGGTGCGGGAGGAAATTTCCTCGTTATGTCCAGTTTATGTAGAGTACAACGCAAAGAAACTGGAGGAGAAGACGAAGGGAGAAAGTGAAACTCCTGAGAATACTAATACAACGGGACCTCCTCCCGTATCGTTGTGTGAGTCATAAGAACGGACCTTTTAGGGGTGTCTCGTCGGACCACCCGACGTCAGGTACCCCAACGTTTCTCAGTCTGTACTGACTCGCTGATTCGTGTGTCGTGCACTAATGTGACTTGGGTAGATTTATTTAGTCCTATTAGAGGAATTAAAAAAATAACCCCATTTTTAGTGTTAAATTTTATACGATAGAATTGAAAAAGCTACACATTATATCATCACAATTCACATAAGTGTATCAATACTTTGTCCGGAGATTTAAAAAAGAAGAACCTTTTGACTTTGAGATATGGGTGATCAGTTGAGAGGAACGGGATCGGAGATCGTTGGTGACAAGATAAAAGACAAATTCTCAAACTGATGAAGTCAACGGAGCATATTCACCTTAGAATGTCCTAAATGAAAACACTAACCGAATAAAATAAATCACATCATGGGAGTTATCCTTTTCCTCATGCAGTTCCGACATATAACAGTGGGACGAATAAATTGAATATACGTCTCATGTAGTACTCTTTGCGACCCGACCTTCTTCGTGTTCGACCTTAGTTCTAACGGCCCTCTTTATAGTTATTGGAGTCTATACGTCTACTGTGGTGGGAATACCGTCTTTCACTTCTCCTCGATTTCTCAGAGAACTACTTTCACTTTCTCCTCTCACTTTTTCAACCGAATTTCGAGTTGTAAGTCTCTTACTTCTAGTACCGTAGGTCAGGGTAGTGAAGTACCCTTTATCTACCCCTTTGTCACCTTTATCACAGTCTGAAATAAAAAACCCCGAGATTTTAGTGACGTCTACCACTGACGTCGGTACTTTAATTTTCTGCGAATGAGGAACCTTCTTTTCAATACTGGTTGGATCTATCGTACAACTTTTCGTCTGTAATGAAACGGTTGTTTTCAGGTAGATCAGTTCCGATAGCAAAAAGGTCACCAGTACATACCTACACTCTCAATCTGACACTCCTTTCGACTCGCGACTTCTTGACTACGAAAACTTGACACCACAACCTCTGCTGAGAACTCTAAGGGGACCTAACGTTTCTCTAGGTTGGTCAGGTAAGACTTCCTCTAGTCGGGACCCTAAAGAAACCTTCCTTACTACGATTTCGACTTTGAGGTCATGAAACCGGCGGAGTACTCTTCTCAACTGAGTGACCTTTTAGAGACTACGACCCTCCCTAATCCCCGTCCTCCTCTTCCCCTGCTGGCTCCTACTCTACTGACCTACCGTAGTGACTGAGTTACCTACACTCAGACTCACCTGAGACCCTCAGCCACTACCTGTCCCTCCGAACCGCACGACGTTAAGTACCCGAGCGTTTCTCAGCCTGTGCTGACTCGTTGACTTGACTTGACTTGGGAGTTAGTTCCTAATAGGAACATCGTGTACTGTCATAAAGGAAAAAAAAAAATTTCTCATTTATTGTAAAATACAAAACTTGAAAAACAAAACATAACCTCATCTCGGCCAATTGTTACGACACTATTAAAGTCCACTTGTCACTTCCCTCAGTCGGTATGTACTTGTACATAGGAAAGAGGGAGTTTGGGGCGAGGGTTGTTCCGACGGTGTAATTGTAAATCGTCTCAAGGTACACAAATTTTTTTCTTCATTTATTATAAAATAATATAAATGTATGGTGTAGAAGAAATAGGTACGCAGACAACGGAGGACCAATAACATTTATTTCGACATCACGTGTCCGAACACGTTTATGGAGAAACTCTAGGACGAAAGTCCAAACCCGGACCCCATTATCTGGACCTTCACCCTAACAACCTAGTACCCCATCAAGTCAGAATTAAGAAACATCTTGGAAGTACGACCACGGTTATTTCCCCGACGTAATAAAATGTAAGGATGGGTGTCACGTGTCTCCCAAGGGAAAAGAGGTACGGTTGCGAACGATAAACCCAGAACTATCGCCAGTAGGAGTGTCCACACTCTACCATAGAATAGACCAAAACTAAAAGTAAAGGGAGTACTAATTACTACAACTCCTATGACAGTAAACGAACAACTGACAGACATGTAGAAGAAACCTCTTTACAGAGAAGTCCAAAACATGGGTAAAAAATAAACCCAAAAAATCGAAAAGCATAACTCAACATCTTTAAGTAATATATAATACCCGTAGTTAAAGAATAGTGTTTATATTAAACGTTTATAAAAGAAGACAAAGTAACCAACGGTAAAGTGAGACAAAGGAAACGAAGTGTTTTAAAAATACAAACTATGTCAGAGTAAACAGAGAAAACTTTCGAAAACAACGGATAAGAAAACCACATATCAGTTCTTTAGCAACGGTTTAGGTCCCAGTACTTCTAAAACGGGGTACAAAAGAAGATCCTCCAAATATCAAAGTCCAGAATGTAAATCCCAAAATTAGGTAAAACTCAAGTAAAAATCAATTTCATATCTCATTCCAGGTTGACGGAAAATATGTCAGACAGTCAGGCAGAGGGAGAGGAGTCGCGGAATGAGAGAAGAGGGTCCTTGGTCTTCGACGTAAAGGACTCGGAAAGACCTCGTTAGCCCCTAAAAACAAACGAAGATTCCGTCACTCGAACATCGGACAAAGGAGACAAGGTGAGACGAGTCGTCAGTAGAGACGGAAGTCGAATCTTCAGACCACAGGAGTGACTAAAAGACAAGAGAAACAGGAATACCTAAATATGGAAAACAGGAGAAACGATATTAAAATTACCCTAAGTCTTCCTTCATTTCTATTTGTCTGTATAAGGTAACCCGTAGGTATTGGGGGTTTAGGTACAACGAAAAATTTCACTATAAATTTTATGAATTTTTTTACTATTAAGTGTAAACCTAACAATCTAGGATGGAGACTTTTATTAACAAGTTAGACAAAGAAACTAAGAAAAATAATTGGTGAAAGACAGTTCACTGGATATTCGTAGGTTCCTATCGTAATTAATTTCAAATAAAAGGGTTTGTAATAAAGTGATAAGTTTTATTGTCTAAAAACAAGTACTTTGAATCACTCCAGAACTTATATTCCCCTGTGGGATAAAGGACTCCAAATGAAAAAAATCCAAGCCCCCTCGGGAACTAAATGGAAATCCACAAATGTGACATAAAACCAGTTTTCTACCACAAGAACCCTTAAGGGACCGTCAGATTACCAAGTCTGAGACACGAAAGTGACGACTCCCACGCCCAAGTTAGGGCCCAGCTTCTTGATTCTAGCACGTTCGGTAAACCGTGTGGGGAGGGAGGGGGAACTTTTGTCTTCTACTATTACAAGAAAACATATTTATATAAAAAGAGACTTCGAAATTAACTTGTGAAATCTCCATTACCGTTCTCTCAGAAAAACAAACAAAAATCAATCAAACACTGTCGAAACAAAACTGACATAAACTAATAAATGTTTCCATCGCTATAAAGAATGTCTATCCTATCACTTCACTTCAGTGAGTCAGCACGGGCTGAGAAATGCTGGGGCACCAGTCATCGGACGTGGTTCGAGGAGGTAGATACCCTAAAAGGTCCGTTCTCATGACTCACCCAACGGTAAAGGAAGGGGTCCCTTAGAAGGGCTGGGTCCCTATCTTGGGTCCAGAGGACGTAACATCCGTCTGCGAAATGGTAGACTCGGTGGTCCCTTCAGGTGTCTATCCTATTTCTAACCAATTTTACCCTCTAATGAATCACATTGATCCAGGAATTCCTGATAGTGTCTTAATTCGGACGATCAACCGAATTCTATCCTTGGGTGAAACCAGGTACATTTAGGGTTCCCAAAAATAGGACCCCCAGGTCCCTATCCGAAGTTTCTCAAGTTCTAGGAGGACTTTAAACTCACCACCATAGGGGACCTTTTCCCTTACCGTTGGGTGAGGTCATAACAACGGACCTCTTGAGGTACCTGTCTCCTCGGACCACCCAATGTTAGGCACCACAGTGTTTCGTAGTCTGAACTGACTCGTTGACTGGGAAAGTGAAGTCTTGTCCGAATCAATAGTCGTCTATAGGGTACTACGTACCGAATACACTAGGACTTTTCTCAACTTTTGGGTGCAGATTATCTAATTATATTTCTTTTCTTTATCTTACAATGACTAATTTAGATTGTACTAGTTTTATCTACGGTAACCTAAGGTGCAAGAAAGTGTGTATGTTTGGTAGTAGTCACTCGCTGATTTACTTGTTGAAAGAATCAAGAAACAACCGCCGTTTTGTAATAGAGGTCGAAGGACTAATGCGTGGGTGGGTAAATATGTATACATTGATATTTTTCATGGTAAATACTCCCATTACAAAATCGGACCTCCTTACTGGTGGAAAAATAGTTGGTTGAACATTTCACCCATTAAATCATTAACGGGAAACAAAAGTATCACTTTGACGATATTAAACACTTATAGTCAATAAACAACTGTTAACTTCTATTGTCTATTATATATCTCCCTCTCTACGGAGGTAATATCTCCGTATCTATCTCCTAATGTCTGAAATCAGAAGTCAATTTTTTTCTACTCTATCCAATATACAATACGTATAAAATACTTTTAAAAATATTTTTCGAACTTTCTTTCTCCCTTTTTTTGCTTTTCGACCCTTACTCTTTTATACCCCGACCCCTTCCAGTCAACACTTAAAAAACAAAGGTCGGACTATGAAATTTTGAATAAATACGAGAACAAATGTCACTTCACATAACTAACCATTCTAGAGAAAGGTGTATCCTTAAAGTACTAAGGTAAAAGTTTCACTAATTCGAATTTAACGAGAAGATAAGATCCATGTGGCAATTCAAGAAACCTTATGTGTTTTCATAGACTGATCTTTCGGATACTTTATCTTCTGTTCTAGGACGGAGTCCTTCACATGTACTCTTATTAAAATTTCCTCGGGTCGCTATTTACGTTTTGGCATCGACAACCTCCATACAGCACTGAGTCTTGGACGTGACTTGGGCCACACCACGTGAGACGATATCCTTCAGTTCAAGAGACCCTTGGAAGTCTCTCGTCTCGGAGTCAGAGACCGGAGTTTATGTGATCACCGACAACAGGAGACCTGAACTGACACACTATCCTACACAATTGAAAAAGAGTTCGTCGAGACTAAGCCGGAGACCTCGGGAAGGATAACGAACGTCTGCTATTTGTTTTTTCTGTTATAAACTGAGACCTGTAAACTTTTACTATCATTTAAAGATTGGTCTTCGGAGTGACAGAAGAGAAGACTCTTACCCGGTCAGTCATAGTTTCGAGTCACTTACACAGGAAACTTAGTCGACAATGAATAACCGAAAAAGAGATGGGATACACTGTAGTTCCGGTATAGACTCGGACTAACCCACCACCGACGTAACCTAAGTGACGATTCAGCGCAGTCAGCACACGCTGAGACACGCTGGGGTATCTGCCGTCGGGTGGTCCGAGGGGGCAGCGACTCTAAGAGAACCACTCTTGTGACCTCACCCGACGGTAAAGGAAGAGGTAACCTAAGTGATCAGGAAATGATCAGTGACTGAAACTGGACGATCAGAGGAACTGAAGGGGTCGGTTCAACGTTACAATTCACCATTTGAAGTAAAAGAACGAGTATCGCTGTTAAGAATGGAGGCGATTCAAATAGTAGTCCCAGTCACAGTAAGTAATAAAACATAAAACACCGAAAGTCATCTACGGGTAGAAAACTAAGTGACCGAGACAAAAATACCGTGTCGGATACAGGACACATTCAGGGCAACTATGAAATCCCAAAAAGGGGGCAGACGGTCACATCTTATGAAAGTCACATGGGACACGGTGCATCAAATAAAGAAATTAGTAGTGTGGTAGTACTCTTGTAATTTGTTCAGGACGAGAAGATCTACTGTCACGACTCCAATGTTCACCAATTTATTGGCCGGAGGTAAAGACTCCCTCATTTCCGTCTGTACCCTAAGTCGTGATCCGGACAGACAGGGCATAACACGCGTTATTTCTGTCGGATGGTACGGGAAAGGGGAAAAAGTTCGTCCCAACCTTTTTCTAGGTTTACAAATACCTTAACATTGGAAGACGAGATGGAAGAAGTGTTAAAAAACAATGAAAAAGGGTAAAGCACCAAAGAATAAACCAAATATTAATATAAATATCGTAATTAATCGTTTAATTTTAGTTCATAAAAGATTGAATATTAAAATGACTCTTATATAACAACCATACTCTGTAGTAATTTTATACAGGAGAAAGATTGTCTCCGAGACTATAGAAACGACCATGTAAGACTTAACGAATACTCCGGTCACATCCTCCATGTCCTTCCGAAGGGGTCGTCGAGTCCACCATTTCTTAGACGGACGTTACGTCCTCTGGGTCCAAGTCAGAGACCCAGTCCTTCTAGGGAACCTCTTCCTTTATAGATGGGTGAGGTCATAAGAACAGGCCTCTTAAGGTACCTGTCTCCTCGGACCTCTCGATGTCAAGTACCCCAGTGTTTCTCAGTCTGTCCTGACTCACCGGTTGTGAAGGTGAAAGTGACCCTCATTCTCACCTGGAACTACGAAGACTATATTAGGACAACACAGAGGTCGTAAACGTGGTCACGAGTCTATGAAAGTTATATCAATAACTTCTATATCTATTTCTTACTACTCTAAAACGATCTTTAGAAGAACGTACCAAGTGTTTGAACAAAGTCTCGGACTTAGGAAATTTTATATCTTGGTAGATAAATTCACGAATCAAAACCGAGTCTACTAACAAAACTTCACACACATATCGAACCGGTAACGGGACTTTCTACACAGAATTCAAATTCTTATTTAGTATAGATAAAAAAAAAACTAGGGGTCATCACCCGACGTACTCAACTTTTACATATATAAATCTGAAGATTTTATAAAAATAATTTAATCGTCTCCGAGACATGTGACTCTTCATAAAACTTGGAAGTGATTTTAGGACCCACCCAACCACACCGTTGGAAGAGACTTTCTACCTATTGGACTTCGAACACTGTAATGTTTCGAACAGGTTCGGGTACGTCGATCTCTTACCACCTCAGTCTTGGACTTGGATCTAAACAGACTAAAGTGCCAGACACGAAACTTGTTAATGAGACGGGGTGACTAATGTGCCACCAATGTAAGTCTAACGTTTACACAGGTTCCTAAAAAAGGACGAAACACAATTATGTTTCCGTCAGAATTTTGTTTGTCAATTTATCCGGAGTAGGAGTGTCGCCGTTTCCGAGGACCTATCTGGACCACGTCAGTGACTACCCCAATGTCGGTTTGTCACGGTCAAGACAACACTGCCCGACTCTTGACCCTTCGCACGGGGGGACAAGGACGCACAGGAAAAGGTGCGATTCGGATGGTGTGACGCACAACGTATGAGTGAGCGACTCAGTACAGACTGAGAGGACACTAACGTACCTGGGTCGGACGGTCCGAGGAGACAGGCACCCTAAAGGGTCCGTTCTAATGACCTTACCCAACGGTAAGGGAAGAGATCCCCTAGAAGGGCTGGGTCCCTAGTTTGGGTGCAGAGGACGAACCGTCTACCTGAGAAATGGTGACTCAGTGGTCCCTTCGACGGTCCTTGTTAATCCGAACCGAGTGGAGTCGGGACTACTCGTCGACAACGGAGGTCTCGTCCACACCGACCTCAAACCGATGTGTCCGTGTGTCCAGACTGTAGACCTATACTCAGAGTTTTAAATACTTTATACGTTTGGAACCTTGAAGTCCATATAACATAGTTAAAATGATTTTCCCTTTAAAGAAAAACAAAAATTTACACGACAAAAGGACTAAGATTCATCTTTCAAACCATTCATAATTCAAGTTTGTTGTTGTTTTTTTCGATGGTAAGCCTCCATCGGTGACTATTATAAAACCACACCGACGAAGTTCTAAAATAAGAGTCCTGACACATATGGAACATTTGTCAAGTTTTAATCTTAATTTCAAAAGATCTAGGTAAAAACGAGTCATATTGAATTCACAAAAGGGGTAAAAATTCAAAAGAAAATGTAGTACGATTTTTCACCGTCGTCTCATAAGGTACGTCTATTATTGTATTCAATAAGATGGGGTAATAATCCATCTGGATTAAGAGTAAGTCAAGTCAATTATGGGGAGGTGAAATCCTGTGACCATCCTTTCTTTATAATTTTCTTTGTTCTTGAGGTATTTACGGTGATCAAAAGTACCATAGAACATTTTATTGATTGCGGTCAATTCTTATACTACTCTTTTGTGTGTAGTGAAGAAGACTGTGTAATATGTTTCTTGGACTGAACACTTAAAGGGTAATGTTTACGTACTTCCTCCATGACCTTTAAGGGGTAACTGGACATTTTAAACTTTGGAGAAAAAAGAAAGTAACCCCATTGGGTAGATACTGTACATTGAAGTCAAAAAGGACACCAATGTTCTTTGAAGAGTTTAAGACTAAACATCTCTCAAACCAGGATACTCGAAAAATTCCATGAACTACGAAGTATATGACCAATCGACTCGTAAAGAGGGAGAAAAAAAAAAAAAAAAACGGATTTATAAAATATTCACAAGTTGTGATCCAGTCCGTCGACATCACTGGACGTCTTTGGACTCACTACGACGCAACGTTAGAGAATCTATCTGCAAGTGTCATGTTTATACCGAAGAGAACTTGACTTCTCAAGACACGCAGATCCTCAGCCTCAAGACTTTGTCTCTTTCATTAATATTGACTCTACCCAGTCGTAAATTATGTACGGAAGATAAGTCCTACCGAAGGGTGCACCGTGCCACCATTTCTTAGGCGACGACTACATCCTCAGTGTCTAAACTAGGGGCCCACCCCTTCTAGGGTGTCTCCTCCTTTACCGTTGGGTGAGGTTATAAGAACACACTTTTTAAGGTACCTGTCTCCTCGGACTTTCCCAGCGTTTCTCAGGTCGTATGGACTCGTATGTGTTATGAGTCGTGTCCGACTGTACCTCCTCCCTGATATGACCTAACTACGAATAAGAAGATATTTCTATAGTAACAATTTAATTTAATAGTAGTAATAGTAATATGGTAGTAGGGGTCCGGTCACAAAAAGTCTGTACCAAGGAATAATGGGGACCCTAAGGTTTATAGGGACCCCCATCCAATGTAGACTCCCTCCTCCGTTCTGAAAACTGGAGGTCGCCGAGACGAAAATGTACAAAGTACATCACTTGAAGGTGCTTGAACACAAATTTCTTTCGAAACAAATGAAGGAACTCCTTCATTTCTGACTCCTAGTGACACCGTATCTCTTGGATATCTTCATTTTGGATGTCTTCATTTTTTGGATTTTTCTTCATTTTGTCAGTGTTGTCATAATGAAGGTCAAAAAGAGTACGGATATTAAGGGGACATCCCCGTGTCAGACAGAACCTAAACCATGAATTGGTATCCGGAAGGTCAACCTTAAGGATATCTGACTGGACGAAATCCTGTCACCAAAGGGATCTCCACGGAATCTTCAAGATTCCAATCCTCTCTACTTCACTATGGGAATGTCAGTAACCACCAACTTCCATTAGAAACCACTCCCCAGTGACTTACCACGATTCACATTGCGAACTTTCAAATCGGGATCCTCTGACCAATCGGGGGTCACAAGACCAACTACACCCATCATGTTCCAAAAGAACAGTAGTCCGCTACACCATCACTTTAACCCGGACTGTAAGACACTTTAGAAGTAATAGATAAAGATCGAAGAAAATTTTGAAACACCCACCCGACAGAATTCAACTTCTACCTATCATTACTCAGTGTCTTGACTCCGAAGTACTTAGTCCGTGAAATCAATACAAACAGAGTGTCGAGTCACCTAATTCATTTCTTAAAGGGATTTCTTGTCGAATCATTATCAAAAATTTTACTTTGAAACGAAGAAAAGTTTAAAACGAAATAACTCTATATAATTCATGTGAATAAAATACGACTATTAAGATCCTAAGGTTCAGAAAAGTCTAGACTAAAGTAAACGGGTAAAGTACAGCCACGAGTAAGTATCATAGAACAAAGGAACACAAATACTAAATAACTGACGCTCGAGTACAAGGAACTTCTAAAATAGACACGCTCAAGAAACCCCAGTACTAATTTTTCTCCCAAGAGGTCCCAAACAAATATAAACGAAGACGGTCCATGGAGATCCATGACAGTTAGACCTGTCAGAAATTTAATTCAAGAGACAAACCTGAAAGAGTTTCGTGTATCATACTTAAATCTGGTGTTTGGTGTGCTCATCATCAACAACCGATACTTAAGAGTTCCCTCTAAAAGGTGGGTCTGGTGACCACACGGAGTGGGGTGGGGGGGTTTGCGACGATCCCTATTTTTCGTCAAAAAGAAGAGAATACAACCTCGTTCAAATAAAGAGTAACGGGTATAGGACTCCCGGATCAAGAAACTTCAAGGTCAAAATTCTACCCTAGAGAAATTTGAATACTCGAACTCACCAAGACCAAAGTAGAGGAGAGAACGAGGTACATTAACAACGGTCCCAAGACCAAAGCTACGAAAGAAGTCAAGTCAAGTCAGCGAGTCAGCACAGGGAGAGAAACGCTGGGGTACTTAGTGTCGGGCGGTCCGGAGGGACAGGTAGTGGTTGAGGGCCTCAAGTGAGTCTGAGTGCAGGTGACTCAGTCACTACGGTAGACCGGTAGAGTAGGAGACAGTAGGGGAAGAGGAGGACGGGGGTTAGGGAGGGTCGTAGTCTCAGAAAAGGTTACTCAGTGGAGAAGCGGACTCCACCGGATTCATAACCTCAAAGTCGAAGTAGTAGTCAGGAAGGTTACTTGTGGGTCCTGACTAGAGGAAATCCTACCTGACCAACCTAGAGAAACGTCAGGTTCCCTGAGAGTTCTCAGAAGAGGTTGTGGAGTCAAGTTTTCACAGTTAAGAAGCCGTGAGTCGAAAGAAATATCAGGTTAAGAGTGTAGGTATTTACTGATGACCTTTTTGGTATCGAAACTGATCTACCTGGAAACAACNCCTCAAAGTCGAAGTAGTAGTCAGGAAGGTTACTTGTGGGTCCTGACTAGAGGAAATCCTACCTGACCAACCTAGAGAAACGTCAGGTTCCCTGAGAGTTCTCAGAAGAGGTTGTGGAGTCAAGTTTTCACAGTTAAGAAGCCGTGAGTCGAAAGAAATATCAGGTTAAGAGTGTAGGTATGTACTGGTGACCTTTTTGGTATCGAAACTGATCTACCTGGAAACAACCGTTTCATTGCAGAGACGAAAAATTATACGACAGATCCAACCAGTATTGAAAGGAAGGTTCCTCATTCGTAGAAAATTAAAGTACCGACGTCAGTGGTAGACGTCACTAAAACCTCCGGGGGTTTTATTTCAGACTGTGACAAAGGTGACAAAGAGGTAGATAAACGGCACTTCACTACCCTGGCCTATGGTACTAGAATCAAAAGACTTATAACTCGAAATTCGGTTGAAAAAGTGAGAGGAGAAAGTGAAAGTAGTTCTCCGAGAAATCAAGAAGTGAAAGACGGTATTCCCACCACAGTAGACGTCTAGACTCCAATAACTAAAGAGGGTCGTTAGAACTAAGGTCGAACACGAAGAAGGTCGGGTCGCAAAGAGTACTACATGAGACGTATATTCAATTCGTCTCACTATTATATGTTGGAACTACATGAGGAAAAGGATAAACCTTGGTCAGACAACAAGGTACAGGTCAAGATTGACAACTAAGGACTGGACGTATGTCTAAAGAGTTCTCCGTCCAGTCCACCAGACTATAAGCGTAGAGAAAGTCTTAAAAGATGTCATACATCATACCACCATTCGTTTACAATTTACCTTAGTCACAACTAAATTTAACCTTCTTTTGAGTTCAATACTACTGATCCCATCCCTATTGTTAACGGACCTTGTAAATACATAAAACTCCAATACTTTTAATCATAACACAAAATTTATAAACGGTACCTTCCTTAGTCTTTGTATAGGACCATTCGTACTGTAGACCTAATTATCGTAGTAAACAGTCGACATGTAAATGTATTCTGGTGTAATACTAATCTTTAAAATTCTAATCATAAAGTCCCCGAATCCTTACAAATAAATAACACCCCAAAAAAAACTCATCGACACAAACCTTCAAAATTAAAACATTTTACACAATCGAATTGTCTAGAAGTGTAAATCAAGACTTTTTTACCGACAAACAAATAAAATTTTTATAACATCACAAATGAAACTTAACCTTAACCACCTTTATCATAGATTTCTCCTTTGACCAAACGTAGGGTACAAAGTCTATATAAGTCTGAAAGTTTGATAAGTTGGGTTTCTTAGTGATAAATAATAAAAATGAGTTTAAAACCATGTATCTTAAAAGGATCACAAAAGAAAAAGAGTAGTGTCAATATAAAAAGTCGTCTCATGTAAAGACTTTCAATATGGTAACTATAAAATTTATTTGACTTATGTAAATTTAACTGTTCCTTTCAAGTGATTAAAATCTACTTAAGAATCCTTTAGAAAATTATTTTACTTCTTTCGAAAGAACCACACTTATCCAGAAAAAGAGAAAAAATACGTCTTCAAAAATTAGAACTTTGTCATAAGACTATAGAAAAATTATAGTGTAAACTTCTATACACTCATAAAAAACTGACGTATATAAATAACGATGGACACAATTAAACCCTTTCTTTGGTATTATCTTTCCTTTGTTTCTAATATATTCATTATCGAGTAAAGATCTTAAAAAAAGAAGGATTTATAAATTACCCTTTTACAGTTAATAATTACGTCAGTGAAAGTTTGAAGGTGTGTCAGTCTTTTTGTTGACAATTCTGTTGGTAAATTTCTATACGAATGACAAGATTGTAAGAGTACAAGGGAGGTTCTCCCTGTCGACTACTGACCTGTGTCGACAGTAGTGGACTTAAACCACATGATCGACACTAAACTCAGGTATACACAATAAAAAGAAAAAAAACCAGTCTTACTTCTTTTTATAAAAATTTTTGAGAAAAACATATTTTGTAAACAATTACATCCACGACAAATACCGTGACACTTAAACCATAATTAATACTACTTCGTTGGGACTGTGGGTAAGAATCTCAGAACTGGCCTCACTAAATGACACCCCAAAAGACCAGTCAAAGTCACTTAAAGTCGCCGTTATTCTTGGATCAAAGATAAGATCACAGCAGAAAGAGAACCTTGGTGAAACACTTCTACTGACTCTTCAATCCCATCTCGGACTTTCAAACCGTTCATCCGATTCATCCGATCAGTAAAAGGAGACATACCCGGAAAGGAAGAAAAAACATATTCTTTTCTTAATAAAGGTATTTCTCATATTCTAACATGACTTAACTAAGTTCACTGTAAGTTTCCTTTGTAAGAACAAGGTTTATGCAAACACATAAAACTTACTTAAAACTCTCGATGATAACGACGATTCAGTGAAGTCAACACAGGCTGAGACACACTGGGGTACCTGCCGTCGGGTGATCCGAGGGGGCAGGGACCCTAAGAGGTCCGTTCTTGTGACCTCACCCAACGGGAAAGGAAGAGGTTACGTACTTTCACTTTTCACTTTCACTTCAGCAAGTCAGCACAGGCTGGGCGTCGCTGAGGTACCTGACGTCGGGTGGTCCAAGGAGGTAGGTACTCTAAAAGGTCCGTCCTCATGACCTCACCCCACGGTAACGGAAGAGACCTCTCGATGACAATCCCTACTTGTTCACAAACCATTAATGACTCAAGAGACTGGCCATCCTCACGAGAGGTTGTTATCAGAGCAGAGGAGAATAAATATCGGAGACAAACCATCGCGGTGAAAAGGTGAAAATACCTAAGAAGGAGAAGTGTCACGACCAAACGTGTGCCAAGAGGACCGGAAAGATAGAGTGGTGCAGACGGAAGTTCAGGGTTCCGATGAACCTGAGTGTAGAGACAAGTAGGTGAGTTTGTTATGTGTAACTAGTGGACGAGGGGTCATCTGTCTCACGATCCATGGCCCTATGTCGTGACTTCGTCTGTCTCCGGTAGAAGAGTAACGTACTCCCGTCCCTTTTGTTTCTCGTCTGTTTACACAGTCCATTGCCGTTCAAAATCCTTCTTATTATTTGTCCCTTTCCAATACCTCACCGCCACTCTTACCGCAGAAGGTACACCTCACAAACTCGCGACTAGGTCCCTTGTTTGGAGTCAGTTCCGCTAGACTCCCCTAACCCGAAGACCGTCTTAGTTGACACTAACGCTTCTGGAACTCCTATCTCACACTCGTACATCTGGTTCCCCGGCCCCATCGACATCACGTCACACGTTCCCCTCCCGAAATTCTCAAACCTCTCCATCAGGACCGGGTCGAGGGTTGGAGACATCCGAGACTACACTCGGATTGAAAAACGACCGATTGAAAACGAGACTCACTCCACTCTTCCATGGACGTCAGAATTCGTCTCTTCACTGAATACTAGACTGAATATGTAATTCAGGGAGACCAACGACACACTTCTAACACGGATCCCCTGTGTTCTTCTACGAACGTCTGGTCCATCCTCCGACGACGGTTTCGGATCCAGTTCTACACATTAAAACCTGGTCCCACCTTCCTTATCACCTCTCTATTCTTCACCACTCTAACGTCTATATAAGGACTTCCTTCGAGTAGTTTAAACCTGTGTCCCAATCTACACCTAAACTTTGTCTCCGTAGGACCTAAAGAGGGTTCTAAAACTGGACTCAACAACGATTCAATTTCAATAATAAATGACTCTACCCTCTTTTCACGTCCTCCTTTTACAACCTCAACATCCCGTCCAAAATAATCAATTTTATCAATGGGAAATCTGTAGACTCACTCTTATAACGTATCCGTCAACCGATAAACTTGGACCTCAAATTTCTTAGGTCGGGTCTTCATAGAAAAATTAACTCTCGACAGGATCTTCTCTACCATAAATTTTTGGTACCCGAACCTACTCTCGTAGATTTCATCAAGAGTTTCATATTATCCCTAGACACCCAAGGGACCTGGAGATATTCCTCCAGACGTCTCAATTTTGAAAAACATTATTATGACTTACACGGTAAGTCATCACAAAAGGTCTTCGTACACACTGAAGTGTCTAGCTTACGATTGTGTCTACACCCTTAGACGAAAAAAGACAATTCGATCCACACTCCTTATACAAAAGTTTTACATTTTAATACGATAAGAAGAATGATTACATATATAAAAATAAAACCTTCTACATAAAGATAACTTCATACAATAAATACAACTAAACATTACCCAAATATCAACGAAAATCTACGTAATTATAAATTTTTAAAAGACAAAAGATTACGTTATTAATAGATATCCATAGTACGAGTATGTGTTTTTTAAAAAACTCAAAGAATAATTAAAAATTTCACATTTCCTCAGGACTCTGGTTGTACAAACTCTTGACGACTGAATCTCTCGCTTACTATTATTCCTTCTCTAGACTCTTAACTTCCTTGAAGACCCGTCTCGAGTGTCTCTATTCTTTCTCGAGTGTTTCCTCTCACTCTTCTTTGACGACCTTCCTTCCGCCTGTCACCTCACATGACACAAGACCCCTGGTTCATTTCTTTCGTAAAGTTTACGTTCGTTGTCCGGCCGGGACATCGTACGACGGTAATCCAGTACAATTTACTCTTAACTCTTAGTTGGTAACCGAAACCGTTACAACCTCCAGTGGTGACTAAAACTTTACCCATTAAAGTTATCTCCCTCATTTTCAACCGAGTCTTGTCTTCCCTTCCCTAAACATAGTGTTAATTACAGGACTCCCACTCTTGACTGAGTCGGGTAACGAAGTAAAAACTCCGTATCAGACTGGTCGGAAGTCTAAATGGAGGATATTCGTGGGTGGATTCCGTTTGGTCGACACTCCAACCTTACCTCCTACACCCGTTCACCATGTTTAATAGATTAGGGGAAACGACACCTCTAGTTAAGGAAATTTTACATAACCCCAAGAAAGAAAGAACCCAATTTTTTTCCAAACGGGAAGTTTTTCTTATTGACTTAAATAATACAAATGAAGAACATATAATAACTAGTAACAATTTATAATGCCAAAATCTCCCTATTCTTCACTATATAAAAGGGGGTCACCCCTTTAAATTTAATGGTTAAATTTAAATTAACGGTTAATTTAACCATTAACATCTAACGGTTGAAGATAAGATAAATAAATAAATGTGAAACGTCATTAAAAAAGAAGGGGAACTGGTTCTTGAGAAGTTATTATTCCACCTTCAAAAAGTAAAGGGGTCATTGATAGTAGAATGGACCTTATGTCATCCTTAAATTATTTACAAAATCTTATCATTCTATAATCTTGTAAACCTAAATACAAAGTATCAAATGAAAAACTGAGGAAAAAAGTAACACGACAATTTTCATTTGAAATTTAACAATCACCTCATTTATCGAGTCAACCATTTCTTAGGTGGACGTTACACCCTCTGGACCCAAACTAGGGACCCAATCCTTCTAGGGGACCTCTTCCCTTTCCGATGGGTGAGGTCATAAGACCGGACCTCTTAAGGTACCTGACATATCAGGTACCCCAACGTTTCTCAACCTGTGTTGACTCGTTGAACATGAAAGTGAAAAGTGAAAGTTTCCCTTCTAACAAAATTAAGGTGATTCAACCTCGTCTATAGTTTTTCTCTTAAGCCTATCCTTAGTCTATTACCAAGAAAAAGGAAACGAAACAAACCCACATATAAAAAATTTTTTCCCGTACTTTTATATGTGTAAGACCGAAACTCCGAAATCTTCAACAGGGGTTTCTATTATTCTCTCTATCGAAACTCGACACTCTCTAGTATAGAGGAAGTCTTGATTAAGGTTCCTTCAACAAACACTTGAAAAAATTTTAAACCTATATTAAAACGTATGATATGTTACATGTTTAAAACAGCAGAGAGAGTTCCATATCTTGTAAAGATAGTGGGTCTTTTAAGGGAAGACGGTAAAACTCAATCGACAGGGTGGGGTCTTCATTTGTCATCACACTAAACATAGTTGTCTTGAACGACGACGATTCAGTGAAGTCAGTACAGGCTGAGACACGCTGGGGTATCTACCGTCGGGTGGTCCGAGGGGGTAGGGACTCTAAGAGGTCCGTTCTTGTGACCTCACCCAACGATAAAGGAAGAGGTCAAGTACTTTCACTTTTTACTTTCACTTGAGCGAGTCAACACAGGTTGGGAGTCACTGGGGTACCTGACGTCGGGTGGTCCGAGGAGACAGGTACCCTAAAAGGTCCGTTCTCATGACCTCACCCCACGGTAACGGAAGAGGTTGTCTCGAATCAAAACGGATAAGGTCTTGGAACATCTCAATATGTCTCCCATGAACGTCCAGACCGACACAAACGAAGTGAATTACCACAAAACCTCTCAAGACAAACAATACACATAGTTATCCCCAAAGAAATACAACGACTTATCATAAGGTAGTATACTTCAATAGACAAATAACTTCCTGCAAACCCACCAATGTTAAAAACAGATAATACTGATATTGTATTAATATGTTCAGAGAGACACCTGCATACAAAAGTAACGAATACCTATATGGGAATCTACACGTAGTGCCCTATTCACATACAAATTAAAATATTTTTTAACAGTTTATAAAAGGGTTTCCCAAATATATTAATTTGTACGGGTAGTCGTTACATACTCTTAGAGGTCATACTAGGTTCGGAAACGGTCGTGAACGATAACAGTCAGAAAAGTCATAATTGTGAGATCACCCACATTACACTATAGAACACCAAAGGACTAAAGGAAATACTATTACTACAACTTTTTGAAACGAACATGAATAACCGATAAGGACACAGAAGAAAATACTTCATAGATCATTTCAACAAAAGATAAAATTTTTGCCCCAAAACACTGAAAATAAGAAAAGTTAAGAAAATCATAACTATTAAGAATTACATAAGGTCTATGTTCAGAAAACAGTCTATATACATGACATTTCTAAAAAGTCTACCACCAACGAAGAAGTAAAAGAACTAACAAAAAACTAAGGAATTTTTTCCTCGTCAAAATTAAAACTACGTCAGGTCAAATAGTCACAAAAGAGAATAGGTACCACGAAACGGATTATTCCGTCTTTTTGTAGATAAAGATGAAATAACTGATACGGTTTCGGAAACTGACACACCTAGTGATTATTTGACACCTTTTAAGACTTTCTCTACCCTTATGGTCTGGTGGACTGTACGGAGAACTCTTGGACATACGTCCAGTCCTTCGTTGTCAATCTTGACCTGTACCTTGTTGTCTGACCAAGGTTTATCCTTTTCCTCATGTAGTTCCGACATATAACAGTGACACGAAAAAATTTAATATACGTCTCTTTTTTTTTTTGTCTTTTTTTTTATTTAATATACGTCTCATGTAGTACTCTTTACGACCTGACCTTCTTCGTGTTCGANACTCTTGGACATACGTCCAGTCCTTCGTTGTCAATCTTGACCTGTACCTTGTTGTCTGACCAAGGTTTATCCTTTTCCTCATGCAGTTCCGACATATAACAGTGACACGAAAAAATTTAATATACGTCTCTTTTTTCTTTTTGTCTTTTTTTTTATTTAATATACGTCTCATGTAGTACTCTTTACGACCTGACCTTCTTCGTGTTCGACCTTAGTTCTGACGGTCCTCTTTATAGTTATTGGAGTCTATACGTCTACTGTGGTGGGAATACCGTCTTTCACTTCTCCTTGATTTTTCGGAGAACTACTTTCACTTTCTCCTCTCACTTTTACAACCGAATTTCGAGTTGTAAGTCTTTTACTTCTATTACCGTAGGCCAGGGTAGTGAAGTACCCTGTATCTACCCCTTTGTCACCTTTGTCACCGACTGATAAAAAACCCCGAGGTTTTAGTGACGTCTACCACTGACGTCGGTACTTTAATTTTATGCGAATGAGGAACCGTCCTTTCAATACTGGCTGGATCTATCGTATAATTTTTCGTCTCTGTAATGAAGCAGGTGTTTCCAGGTATATCAGTTCCGATACTAAAAAGGTCATCAGTACATACCTACACTCTCAACCTGACACTTCTTTCGACTCGTGGCTTCTTAACTGTGAAAACTTGATACCACAACCTCTTCTGAGAACTCTCAGGGAACCTGACGTTTTTCTAGGTTGGACAGGTAGGATTTCCTCCAGTCAGGACCCACAAGTAACCTGCCTGACTACAACTTCGACTTTGAGGTTATGAAACCGGTGGACTACGCTTCTCGACAGACCTTTTTTGGGACTACGACCCTTTCTAACTCCCGTCCTCCTCTTCCCCTACTGTCTCCTACTCTACCAACCTACCGTAGTAACTGAGTTACCTGTATCCAAACCCACCTGTGGCCCCCAACCACTACCTGTCCCTTCTGACCACACGACACCAAGTACCCCACCGTTTCTCGGCCTGTGTTGACTCACTGACTTGACTTGACTTGACTTGTACGAAGCGGATGAATTACCAGTGTTTCTGTAAGAGGACAAAAGAACGAAATATCAAAATCGAAACCAATCAACACCGAATCAACCACTTCTTAGACGGACATTACGCCCTCTGGATGCAAACTAAGGACCCAACCCTTCTAGGGGACCTCTTCCTTTTCCGATGGGTGAGGTCATAAGACCGGAGTTCTTACGGTACCTGACATATCAGGTACCCCAGTGTTTCTCAGCCTGTGCTGACTCGATGAAAATGAAGTGAAGTGAAGTCAAGATACACTCTGCAACTACAGTTTTAAGTAAGAAGAAAGGCATACCTACAGATAAACAAGAACAGATTAAACAACTTTTCTGGTAGGAATTTCACTGATTAATAAAACAGGAGGACCTTTATTTTTTGTTTTTTGGTCTTTGGAAACTGGAAGATACGTAAGGAGATAAGACTGAAGACAAGAGGACGCAACAAGATCAGTGGACAGGAATATGGAAAACCATAAGACAATTCCTAAAAACGTCTATATAAAAGACCCACTATCTCCGGATGTCAAAAGAAAATGAGAGAAACGGACCAAAAACACAATTCCAACAAAACCATATAGGTGGACAAATAGATAGACACAGAAACGTAAATTTCGTGTAGACAACGTAAATTTTGTGTAGAAAGAAACGTAAATTTTTGGTCACAATAATTATCTACCCCTAATAAAAACTACATAAGACCATATAGACGGAAAATTAACTTTACAACAGATAAATGACATTAATAACTATACCGATCAAAATATATATAGTAAAACAACAAAGGATAAACAGGGTAGAAAATTTGAAAAAGAATTTAGGACATTAAGGAAAAGAGGGAAGAACAACAAACCCGAAAGGACTACCGAGTTCTACCATTTCTTAGGCGGACGTTACGTCCTCTGGACCCAAACTAGGAACCCAACCCTTCTAGGGGACCTCCTCCCGTACCGTCGGGTGAGGTCATAAGAATGGACCTCTTAGGGGTACTTGTCTCCTCGAACCACCCGATATCAGATACCCAAGTGTTTCTCAGACTCACTTATTCGTGTCGTGTCGGAAGAACAATAAATCAGCTTATATAAAATTAAATGTGAATAAAAGAGTCTAAAAGTCGATATGGTAATACGTATTAAAAACATCAAAGAGACGTCTAATAATAAATGGGAATTATTTTTCAGAAACAACTTAACTATAAAATGATGAAACATATTTTTACACTCTTTGGATGTTGTATACCAAAGTAAACGGGGAGGGGTAGGTAACGTGATATCAGAAGTATGTAAAATGTAGACACAAACAATGTTTGACATATTATGTCATAATGTTAAAATTATATTATATAATTTATATATATTTTATGAAGATATGTATTTGATATAAATATAAATTACATCATATAGATTATCCACATAGAATTCCTTTAATACTCTTCGTCAGAAAGTACAAATGGATATTTAAGTGATAAAGGTTCCAAGAAGTAAAGAAAGACAACGAATTTTAAATGCAGACCATAGTGAAGAGAAATCGAATTTCTCGAAAGAAATCATAAAGAACGTCAGTCTATCTAAGAGAGGCAAAAATAAATATCCCTCTAAATTCTAAAAAGGAAATAAAAACTTTCTATTAAAACAACAGTTATCTTAAGATCCACCTGGTAAAAAGGAGACGAAAAGAAAGCCACTAAACTTCTACGACAAAAAGACACAAAACAGGAGGACAAAGACTACTCGACAGACGGAAGTAAGAATAATAACACGAGTGACACATTAGCCAGGAAAAAACCACAAAACGAAGATTCTAAAACAACAACAATGGAAACCAAAGGTACTGATGCACTCCAAAAGAACACTGATCCTAAAGACGAAACTATAACACGACAAAAACGAGGTAAAACTTTTGACCGGACACAAAGAAATGTGTAAAAAAGGACGGGGTAAGAGAAATGAGAAGACATTACAAATGTACAAATCTGGTGAACTATGACGGGGCGTCTAGTGACTTCAAGAAAACTTTTGTATCAAAAAAGGAGACATGGAGTCGGATCTAAGAAAGAAATTTCTAAAAAAAAAATTATACCTGGTAAAAATTTCAGAAATAACTCAAACAATGTTATTACAAAGACAAAATATAAAACCAAAGAACCGGTGTTCTGTACACCTTAGAATCAAGGGACTGACTTGGGAGTGGGAGACGCGACCTTCTGTCAGAGTTGGGGACCTGGTGGTCCCTTCAGGGTCGGACTTAAGAAATAGGACTATGTGGATTTTAAGTGGTCCGGAAAAAGAGATAATACAAGTTGAACGATAATTAGATTAAGTCATACTAAAATAAAGTCTATCACATCAAAATTCAAGATCTAGAAAAATTAAAAATGAAAAACGTCAAAGGCATACAGAGGACTGTAAAGGATAAAGAAATGGGTCATTTAGATAGAAAGAGACATTTAAGAAAACTATACAAAACGTAACAATGTCAGAAACAGAAGACTAAGGTAAAAGACCTAATAAACATCCAGACAAAGACACGTGACCAAATAGAAATTAATGCCTCAACGTAAAAGGTAAACGGAGTTTATAGATAATTAAAAAGTAACATACGATATTTACCATCTACGATGTAAAATTGCTAACCCCTAAGACAACACAAGGGATCTCTTCTCGACTCAAAACAAATTTTTCATCAATTCAACCCCTAGCAGAACTTACAATATGTCCGAGAAAAAAATACGATAAAGGTAAAACGGATATAAAGGGTCCTTTATCGGATATCAGTCCTACAAGAAAAAGGAATTAGACACTACGCAAACACCGTAGTGTCTTTCCATACTCCGGGAATGGTCCGGGGACTGTGGACCATGTTGAACTCGAAGTTTGAGACTCCACCCGTCGACAATCTTAAACAGTCGAAAGACTTTTAAAAAGTGGACAACAAAAAAAGGAGAGATCCTAAGACCTTCAGAATATCAAGACCCACATCGGTTATTCACATCTTAAGTAAACGTTTAAACCCCGAGGTGGGAGGTACTGAAGGAGTAAACCACCCTAAAAAGAATCAAAAATCGATGGAACCGACTGGATATAAGATTGGGTATTTCGACACCAAACGACGAACTCAAGGTAGACGACGTTATATTTGGAGAATTATTCACCATGTTTACATTTAATAATGAGTCACATCGAGGGAATAAATTCCCGACATCTAATAGGTGAAAAACGGACGAAAACCAATAAAAAGTTACGAAAGTTTTAACGGAAAATATAAACAAATATTAACAATAACCAACCTCCCGTCAAGACGATGGTATTTCGGTCAGATAATTTATTAAACAAAACACACCAAATAAAGTCAGTAAACATTTCTCGACAACTTAGAGTAAAAGTAGACCTCAAATTTTTATGGAAATTCAGTACGTATTACCTAATTTGAACAATAACCGGTTATCTTGTAACAAATCTGTGTTCTGTTATAAATACTTTACTAATCATAAATACTTTTCTTTACATTGGATAATTTCGTATGAGATTCTACCCTTTAAACTATTAGAGAGACTAAATCAGTATCCGACCACAATCTATTGGTGTTCTTAAGATTACTTTCTATGAATAATATACATAAATTTCTGAGGTCACATTCGTTACCTTCATATAAAGTTCATTTATGAAGTCGTAAAGGTTACAGACCGACGGTTAAAGACTGGATATATTTACTGGAAATTCTTTCTTCTAGAGCGAAAATTTCAAAAAATAGACGAGGATAACGTAAAACCAGTGATTTTAACCGATCCATTCAATCACGTCAAGAGTCTCAGGTTCTGGTCTTTCTTTAATCCGGTTGAATTTTATATAGTACGAGGTCCTTTTCATTCCTACATCAATCTTTGACTTTAATTGTGGGAGTCGTAACCATGATAAAGCGAAAACAGACGACTACGAGCGGTACCATTTGACATAGTAGTAATACCATAACCATCCTTACCCACTTGTAAATTCCTCCAGTCTTTGAAAAAAAAATTTGAGACAGGCGTTTCGACACAATTCATTACGTCGTAACAGGACAAAGTGTAAAAGCAATACATATAACAAAGAAAGTTTGTTGAAACTTCATAACAGATTAGTAGTTCCTAAAAATAAAATTTACTGAATTTTTTTTAGAAAAATTTTACACACTAGTGACATATCTTTCTTCTTTTATGATTATTTCTTTTCCCTTTTTTTTTATTTAATTGGGTTTAAGGAGATGGTCCATGTTGATGAAACCCCTCCCGTATGTAGGAAAATCAATAAAGGGACGAAACCTGATATGAGAAGACATAAAATATTGGGTAAAAAGTATGGGTTCATCAAGCTCGTCAAGATATCCGTCCATTTACAAACATGAAAATACATACATACGACACACATACATAAATTTGTATTTCTTTGACACGTCTATAAAGAAAATTTAGATAGGACGATTTAAGAAACTTATACGATCCCGGATCTGAACCTCTTCCTTTACCGTTAGGTGAGGTCATAAGAACGGACCTCCTAGGATACCTGTCTCCTCGGACCGCCCGATGTCAGGTGCCCCAGCGTTTCTCAGCCTGTACTGACTCGCTCAAGTGTCCGATTACTTTTAAAACAGTAATTGATTTTGGTGCAAAAGAAGGGAGGGGGGGGGGTTGGGGAGTTCGAAGATTCTTACCCATCGGACGAGACTAAGACAAATTTGCATCCCCGTCAAACGGATGCCCGTGGATCAGTATCGGAAGGGAGAAGGCGAAATAGTACAGCATGTAACGACTCCGACCCTTTCTGGGTCTCAACGGGACACCTCAGTACGTAACGACTAGTAGTGGTCGACATATGAATCAGTGAGTCACGTCCGACAGTCCAACTTTGTGAGTTCGGAAGATAACTTAGTTCCAGAGTAAAGGTCGAAACACTGGTCCACAACTTCTTCCGTCCAAAGACCTGAAACATCAGATCTTCCCTTCGTCTGTAGTTCGATCCTGCCTTAATATCCTCTCATTATTTCAAACCACAGTAACTTCACATACCGTCCATAGAACTGGAGGGACCGTACAAAAAGACCTCTTTTCCCACAAATTTATCTGTGGATTTACTCCTTGTTCTACATCCATCCCTTTACCCTGTCCCTTTCAGTCCCTCTCAAAAGGTCCACTTCCTTGACAGTCTCTGTATTCGATCCTAAGTAAGTCAACGAAGACAACGGAGAGTCAAAAGAAAACATAAATAAAAACTTTGTAACCCTACTAAAAAGGATATTAGTAGGTACATTTTATATCCCATTCGGACCTGAACAGGACACTTAGTATTAGTTGTGTCATAAAATGTCTAACCAAGAAACGTACACTTATTGAAGCCTATTCGATGATGACTTGTTTCCGTAGGGAGGCAGGGGACTGGTCTTCCGGTACGACTCAGGGGTCGTCTGAGCCATGAATCCCATACCGTCGTGAGTCCCGTGGACGATGGTCGTCTTACTAATACAACAAGGGTCTGAAAAAAGACAACCGATGTCTTAGAAAGAAAAACGAAGAAATCATACAGTATCCGAAGGACACCTCCGGTTCACTGACAGGTCCGGTCCGCGATCGTTTGATTTCGACTTGTCGGTTTAAACCGGCCTCTGATCAAAAACAGTCATCTCAAAATAACCGTATGTCGGTACGAGTAAGTAAAAGTACAATGGGTACCGACGAAAACCTGACATTACCGTCTCGACTTATCAAACTTTTCTATAGGATACGACACGTTTTGGTTTTTATGACTGATAAACCAGGAAATACCTTTTACGAGTTTAATAGACGTAATTTTAGATATCGTGGGGGGAGCATTAGTTATAATGACTTACTTTCGGAAAATTTTACATACAAATTTTAGTCTGAATAACGAAACACTTTAATTTCCTTTCTAGTCTACTATTGAGATCTTTGATCTCTGTAAAAATAAGGACATACTGTTTTAACACCCATCGTAAAAACAGTGACATGAAAGATACCATCTTTAACTACGTTAACTATTTTTATGTCTGAACCGGTCCAAGTTCTATTGTACATAATAACTTTTGACATTGGACAAAACACTTTTATTACACTGATGGTTTCGATTCCTTAAAAGGTAATAGAACCTAATCCCATGTTGTCATCTCTTCCAATGGATACACCAAAACAGACCTTTCCTCTACCACCAAACTCCAGGTTGTGTCTCTTCTCTCACCTCCGTATCGGAACAGAAAATCTGTGGTACACTATGACTCAAGTCTCATCCAAGTGACTACTGGGCGAGACGTCTACGAAACAGCTTGACACATCACATACATGAACGTAGAGAAACTCCTCCCAAAACAAAATGAATAAAACACTTTCTTTATAAATGGAAAAAGTCTTTCTAGAACAGTGGGTAAAAACAAAATTTTGAATAACCACGGTCCCGAACTCTCCTACCTGTCAACTGACTATGGGGACAAAGAATGGGTCAAAACTCTGATTACCGATCTGGTTGGTTACCCTCCATCTGTTTGTGTTCAAATAATCCTGACTTCGACTAATCTCCTGACACCGATTCACCCAAAAGACCATAAAGTGTGAGCTCACTCTGGTCAAAGGGAAGTATCACAACCTCCCTCGTCGGACCTGACGGGGGATCGGAGTAGACACCCGTCCGGTCGTGACTTTTGTTGAGTCCTCTCAGACCCGGTACAACAGGTCTGGGACGGGGGTCTGGGTGGAAAGTGTACCAAGTGAAGAGTGGACCCACCCCTCCTTCGACCCTCCTCTGACCTGACAGGCCGATTACCCTTCAGGAGGTGTACCTTTGAACTTCGGACCCCTCACCTCCAAAGACGATTCCGAAGTCAATTTACACGGAGAACTCACTAACACGGACGGAACAGTCATTGAGATAGAGTCAAAATAGAAAACATTTTAATCCTATTGTTATCATTGTACGGAGTATCACGAGAACAGTTCTAATTTACTTGGACACTTTGTAAATCTTTTTCAGGGCGCACACCATTTGTCACACAAAAATGGAACTCATTATAGTCATAAACATTATGAGACAGTTTCGTAATTGTACATCAATTTTGTTCCCAATTTAGTGAGGGACGCTCCCATTATGGGCATCTCATATTCAAGTACGACTCCTCTCTTTTGACGACCGACGGATCTTCTTTTATTCTGGATAAAGAAAAGACAAACAAAATTTGTACATAAACAAGAACCACGACTCTCTTTTTCCAATCCTTCCTCTTACACCCTACTTTCTGGAGAAAGAAAATCCGGTACCTTTCACAAGGGATACTCTGAAGATCTTCCTATGGTGGACACCTGCAAATTGGGGAAGTAAAAGTATTGAGGGCGACAACGGGATATCCGTCCTAATAATGTGTCTTTGTGTTCAACTAAAAATAAAATTTATATCTTCAAAGACCCCCTTATCCCTCGTCCGGTAAGTTAAGTCAAGTCAAGTCAAGTCAAGTCAGCGAGTCAGTACAGGCTGAGAAACGCTGGGGTACTTAGCGTCGTGCGGTCCGGAGGGACAGGTAGTGGTTGAGGGCCTCAAGTGAGTCTGAGTACAGGTAGCTCAGTCACTACGGTAGGTCGGTAGAGTAGGAGACAACGGGGGAAGAGGAGGACGGGGGTTAGGGAGGGTCGTAGTCTCAGAAAAGGTTACTCAGTAATTCAGAAGTAAAAATCATCAGATGGTTTTTTTTTTTTTGCTGGTGACCTTTAGAACCAGAGATGTCACCAAGGAACAAATGTACACCGATGAAGACAACTTTTATAATTATTTGTAATAAATCCAGGTTTATCAAAGGAAAATATGTCGTGGATACTACGGATACGGTTTTACAGACACATTACTTATATAGACACGTCACTTAGTCACTTAAATCCTCACCTCTAAATACTTCGTCATCTTATTTACGTGAACGTATTCACAAAAAAGATACGGAGGAAACTAAAGGGGAATATGGATCGTAAGTAGTTTTTTTTTTTTTTTCCCGTCTCGTAAGTATTCTTTTCCGTTAGATAAAATCCCCGTAGAGTCAAATGAATAGACTTACCAGATCACCAAAAGGGATGAAAAAAGTTAATTTCAGACTTAAACCGTTATTCCTCAAGTACTAGACTCGGTGTCAGTCAAGGGTCAGAACAAAAACGACTCACATATCTCGAAGAGGTAGAAACCGACGTTTCTTATATTAGTCAGACTAAAACCACAGTTGGTAGCCACTACAGGTACACATCTCAGAAGAGAACACAACAACCTTCTCCCACAAACGATACTGGATACGTAAGAGAACCGTCTTGAGATAATCGGCAACGGGACGAAGTAAGACATGAGGGTTCTAGTTTAAACGGACAATGAGGTCCACAAAGAACTGAAGGATGAAAACGTAAGGTCAGGGGATATTTCCCTTGTAAAGTACGTTTCTACCCAAGTTATTTCCTGTCTTTACCATCCTTGGATTGTCTTCGTCTTCTATAATTCTTCTCCACCGTTCTTATGTGTCTTCTTGATGTGTTCTAGAAGTGTTGGGTCTATTAGTACTACCACACTAGTGAGTGGATCTCGGTCTGTAGGACCTTACATTTCAGTTCACCCGGAATCCTTCGTAGTGATACTTGTTTCCATCACCTTCACTACCTTAAGGTCAACTCGATAAAGTTTGGGATTTACTACTACAACACTTTCACGACGTGAGTTATACGGTCGTGTAAACCTTTTGAGTCGTCACCGGTGTCCTGACCTTTTCCAGTGAAAAGTAAGGTTAGGGATTCTTTCCGTTACGGTTTCTTACGAGTTTGATAGCGTGTTAACGTGAGTCGAGTGTACGATCATTTCATTACGAGTTTTAAGAGGTTTGGTCCGAAGTCGTTATGCACTTGGTACTTGAAGGTCTACAAGTTCGACCTAAGTCTTTTCCGCCTCCTTAGTCTCTAGTTCAACGGTTGTAGGTGACATAGTAGCTTTTTCGTTGTCTCAAGGTCTTTTTGTAGAGAAAGACGAAATAACTAATACGGTTTTGGAAACTGACACACCTAGTGTTATTTGACACCTTTTAAGACTTTCTCTACCCTTATGGTCTGGTGGACTGGACGGAGAACTCTTTGGATATATGTCCAGTCCTTCGTTGTCAATCTTGACCTGTACCTTGTTGTCTGACCAAGGTTTATCCCTTTCCTCATGTAGTTCCGACATATGACAGTGGAACGAATAAATTGAATATACGTCTCACATAGTACTCTTTGCGACTCGACTTACTTCGTGTTCGACCTTAGTTCTAACGGTCCTCTTTATAGTTATTGGAGTCTATACGTCTACTGTGGTGGCAATACCGTCTTAAACTTCTTGATTTCTCGGAGAACTATTTTCACTTTCATTTCTCACTTTTTCAACCGAATTTCGAGTTGTAAGTCTTTTGATTCTAGTACCGAAGACCAGGGTAGTGAAGTACCCTTTATCTACTCCTTTGTGACTTTGTCACAGTCTGAAATAAAAACCCCCGAGGTTTTAGTGACGTCTACCACTAACGTCGGTACTTTAATTTTCTGCGAATGTGGAACCTTCCTTTCAGTACTGGTTGGATCTATCGTATAATTTTTCGTCTCTATAATGAAACGGTTGTTTCCAGGTAGATCAGTTCCGATACCAAAAAGGACACCAGTGCATACCTACACTCTCAACCTGACACTTCTTTCGATTCGCGGCGTCATAACTACGAAAACTTGACACCACGACTTCTTCTGAGAACGTTCAGGGAACCTGACGTTCCTCTAGGTTGGTCAGGTAAGATTTCCTCTAGTCGGGATCCTAAAGAAACCTCCCTTACTACGACTTTGACTTTGAGGTTATCAAAACGATGGAGTACGCTTCTTAACTGAGTAACCTTTTCTGGGACTACGACCCTCCCTAACCCCCGTCCTCCTCTTCCCGGGCTGTCTTCTACTCTACCGACCTACCGTAGTGGCTGAGCTACGTGTATTCAAATCCACTTGAGGCCCTCAACTACTACCTGACCCTCCGGACCGCACGACGCTAAGTACCCCAGCGCTTCTCAACCTGTGCTGACTCGTTGACTTGACTTGACGTGTCAAATGAAATTTTTAGGGTACGTAACGAAAGCTTTTACCTAACTTGTAAATTACAATTACAGATAAGTCACAATAAAAAGGGAGAACGGTGTCTAGAATCAAAAAAAATTTTTTGAAAAATGAAACATAACCCCATATCGGGTAGGATTTCCTTTAGTCAGGATTTATACGAAACATTCCTGATTACGACTTCGACTTTGAGGTTATGAAAACCGGTGAACAACGTTTCTTAACTGAGGAATCTTTTTTGGGACTACGACCCTTTCTAACTTCCGGCCTCCTCTTCCCCTGTTGTCTCCTACTCTACCAACCTACCGTAGTGGCTGAGCTACCTGTACTCAAACTCGTTCGATGCCCTCAACCACTTCCTGTCCCTTCGGACCACATGACGTCGGGTACCCGGACGTTTTAGCCTGTGTTGACTCACTAACTTGACTTGACTTGACTATCGGGTAATCGTTACAGTAGCATCAAAGTCTACTTGTCGTTTCCCTGAGTCGGTATGAATATGTACATAGATAAGAGGGGGTTTGAGGGGAGGGTAGCTCCGACGGTCCACTGTAACGCGTCTCAAGGTGTACGACATCTCGTCCAGGAACAACCAATAGGTAAACTTTATATCGTCACAGATGTGCAGCTAGGGTTTGAGGGAGTGTCTAGAATCAAAAATGTGCAGTCCCGAAACATCTCAGTCTCTTTCAATCAGGGGTAAAACAAGGAGTGCCTTACAAACTATGGTGACTAACATAACACAAACCTCAACTTCTATTCCAAACCATCGCAATCCAACAAGTGAACACAAGCTGAGAAACGTTGTGACACCTGACATCGGGTGATCCTAGGAGACAGGTACCTTAAGAGGTTCGTTTTTATGACCTCACCCATCGGTAAAGGAAGAGGTCTCCTAGAAGAGTTGGGACCCTAACTTGGACCCAGAAGACGTAACGTCCTACCAAGAAATGACAGACTCGGTAGTTACTTCGGAACTTCAAACCATCTGCACTCGTGTTTCTCCGGACCCTTTGTCCTCCAGGTCCGACACGACGACCCACTACTTCTTGTCCAAAGGAGTTCAGAGACCCAAATATACAGTAATAGACAGTTGAGACTCCGATTCTGTTTTTTTTTGATTACTCCTATAAGGTCGTAAGTTTACTACACTAGCATCCTAAAGGGATAGTCAAAGACACACATCGTTCTACCGGATAAATCCATTCTCTACAGACCAAGTCACTCAGTATCGACAAACGAGACGGACTCTTAACAATGACCTTAATTAAACATCTTCGACAATCCATAAACGAGTCGTCTAAAGTTTGATGTACAAACTAAAAAAGTCCTCGGGTATAATCGTTGACCTACCTAGAAATCTACAAACTTAAAAATAAGACAGAAGTTTTTGTGACGATGTCTTTCATCTTTCAGAGATTACACAGAGAGATTTATACACAAACTATCACAAATCAAGTAATATAGTCTAAATTCTGTGTTAAAATGACTTTAATAAATATCCATCCCAGTATCATATCGAGTATTCTACGAGTTTCAACAAAACGACAAAGAAAAGCAGAAAATTAATTAATTTAACTTCATATCAACTAAATATTACACAATCAGAGACCACATGTAGTTTCACTAAGTCAAACATATATACACACACATATATATATATACCCGAAGGGACACCAAGTCTCCATTTCTTAAACGGATGATCAAGTCTTCTACGTCCGATCTAGGGACCCAGTCCTTCTAGGGGACCTCTTCCTTTACCGTTGGATGAAGTCATAAGAACGGTCCCTTTAGAGTACCTGTTTCCTCGGACCACCCGATGTCAGGTACCCCAACGTTTCTTAGACCTGTACTGAATCAATGATTTGTCGTTGTAAAATATATATATATATATGTGTGTGTGTGTGTGTGTGTGTGTGTGTGTGTATGTGTATGTATGTATAAAAGAGTCTAAGAAAAGGGAATGTCAAATAATATCAGTCAATATCAGTTATTAAGGGACACAATATGTCACCCTAGAACAAATAGACAAAATAATATATCACCATAAGTAGACGATTAGGGTTTGAGAATAAATAGGGGAAGGGTGTGGGGAAAGGGGAAACCATTAGTATTCAGACAAAAGATACAGACACTCAGACAAAGACAAAACATTCATTCAAGTAAACGTAGTAAAAAATCTAAGGTGAATACTCACCATAGTCCATACAGAAAAAAAACAGACCGAATGAACTGAACGATACTATTAGTAACCCAGGTACCTACAACGATGGTTACTGTAAATTAACACAGTCACAAACCGCACAATTTATCGGAAACGTCCGGCCCGTCCCTTGGACTGACGGTAAATATTTCGACAATAAAGGAACTATTAATATTAGATGCAACAGAAGGTTTACTAATTTTTTTTTCCTACTGTCCTACACACACCATTCTCTCCTTTGACTCCCAGACTCAGTCTCCACCAACTTACCCTCCTACGTACGGTCACACTACCGTCCTAGTGAGAGGGTCCGGGACCGGGGACTGGAAGAGGAACGAAGGGGAGGAGAGAGTCTTCTTGTTCACCAACGCAGTCCTCGGACATGCTTGAGGGACGATATAACCGATACGTATCGACGTACCGTCGTGGTGATGGTTGAATCAACGACTTAATCACGTATTTGGGAGACCCTGTCAAAGACACACAGTCCTCAGACTAACACCAAACAGAACCATGAAATATTCCGAGGTCGGTCCCACAGTCGGTCCCGACGACAGAGTAGACTCCGAGCTTACACCTCCCGAAAGAAGACTCTAGTGCATTGACTACCGTCTTAAGTCAAAGACCACCCGAGAGTCAACGAACAAGTGACTGTCGACCTCCGACGGAAGGCGACCGAGAGCGATAACCGTCAGGTGACGAACCGTCGAACGAAGTCGGAAAGGGTGTCTCTTAGAACGACGTCTTACCTGCAATGACGGAGTACACTATATTGATACACGGAACAGTAAGTTCAGGGTGAACGTCAGTTCCCTTCTCCCTAATGTGTTCGTACCTATTATTCTCTACCACCAATACCCCTGACCAAACCTCAGACCGGTCCTTATACTGAAGAAAAAGTGACGAAAGGAGAGACCCATAAGAAGATGAATTGAACCCCCGTATCAAGAAGACAGAATAGGGAAGGAAGACTGGTCGCACCCCTTAAGTCGTGGGACCACCGGAAAGAAGTTGAGAAAAGAAGACATCTTTGTGATCCCTCTCCATCATCCTTTGAGTCAGAACTATTCTTTGAGCGTACGAAACCCCCGAGAGGACATTGTCGAGCATGAAACACACACACTACACTAAGGACCGTCCACAAAGACTCAGTATTACGCCGATTGTATTACTAAATTTTCCGTAGAAGAGTCGAAAAGAAAGAAGACAAGTGACGACAGAAATTTGTTCACGACTTCGGGTTTCGATCAAGTGAAAAGGTCCCGGTAGGAAAATCTTAAGAACGATACCGATACAAAATCTAAAATTAAATCTTAGTAACCGGGACAATCGACGGGTAAACACAGTAAAGGGAATAACGGGAGAAGAGAAGTCAGTAGAAATGGCCCAAAGAACGGAAAGAGACCGGACGAGGACCCGACACTGAACCAGGTAGAGGTTAATGGGGGAGGGAAGGAGTAACGACTCCTCTATCGTGTCATAGCCCAATTCTCGTTCCTGACTTCGGTCCGAGGGACCAAAACTTAGAGTCGAAACGGTAAATAATCGACTCCTTAGAGCTCGTGCACTACGTCAAAACAAAGGTCCACCGACGACACTTGACAGGACTAAAAGAGTGCCCGGTTGTGCAGAGACGAGAGTGACACGAGGGTTCTGTGCACGTGTCTACGCTCTCACTGCCCACGAGATGGCGAGTGACTTTGAAAGTCAAGTCAAGTCAAGTCAGCGAGTCAGCACAGGCTGAGAAACTTAGGCTGAGGTACTTAGCGTCGTGCGGTCCGGAGGGACAGGTAGTGGTAGAGGGCCTCAAGTGAGTCTGAGTGCAGGTAGCTCAGGCACTACGGTAGGTCGGTAGAGTAGGAGTCAGCAGGGGAAGAGGAGGACAGGGGTTAGGGAGGGTCGTAGTCTCAGAAAAGGTTACTCAGTTGAGAAGCGTACTCCTCCGGTTTCATGACCTCAAAGTTGAAATCGTAGTAAGGAAGGTTTCTTTAGGGTCCCGACTAGAGGAAGTCTTACCTGACCAACCTAGAGGAAATCTACTTCCGAAAAAAAGACCACTTCATCCGGTCTTGCAAAGACTCGAATACTCCTGTGGAGAAAAAAACCAATCACAACGGAACCTTGGACGTTTGGAGGATTTCTCCTCCTATCAAGTGAAGAAGGTTATCGTGTTGTGAATTACTCGCGAATCACAAACGGTACTCGAAGCATTTCGACACACGTCCGTCAGATAGAAATCGGGTATTTCGTTGTTACTCAACATCACGATGACAAAAAGAGTCAGATAACTACTTCTTTATCTTTTCACTTTCAAATTCAGCGAGTCGGTACAGACTGAGAAACGCTGTGGTATCAAACATCGGATAGTCCGAGGAGACAGGTACCCCAAGAGATCCGTCCTTATGGCTCCGAGTCCCCTTAAATTACTGTGGGAGTTCCAGAAGTTCCATCTGACTCCTCACGTCAAGAGACACTGACGTTTCATGTACGAAAATTATTGCCTTCCTGTGGTAGACGGTGTCTCTTTTAGATTCGTGAAAAGTACTTGAGAAATCCTCTTTTCTCCGGTTTTTACGTTTCGTTAGTACAGAATGCTATGTTCATTTAAAGGACAGATGAGGACGGCAGAATCACGTTTCCGGTAGGAGATCGCAGAGTCCAGAGTTTACTAGAACCGAAACTACGGGAGGTCAGTGGAAGATGGAAGCCCTTCAAACTGGAGTGGGAGCTTCTATTTCACCCACAAGCTTTTCCAGACACAAGAACAATCGGTCTAAAGAAGTACTGACAACATCTTAGAATTGTAACATACACTCCACACTAATTCTTTATGACCCAAAAATTGATAGGGTGGGTTCTAAAATGTATAGGTCTAACAAGAGGCATTCACGGAGTCGATTCAATTAACTAAATAAGACCACTTTGACGGTAACGCGACGTAAGAGAATTGACTTGAAGTGGAGTTGGTGGACTATTGAGGAAGGGGTGGAGGTCATCTCTCGTGTCACAGAAGACGGTTGACGTATCAGGTGTCGACTTCAGTGAAGATTAAGAAAGTCTATTGGTACCACCACCGTTTACTGGTAGAAACTCTTTCTTAAACTAAGGATCTTGGATAATTTTACGAAAGACAGTATCGTTTCTTACACAAAAACAATTTTTTAGTCCTCGTGGATTTGACATTACTCTGTAAAAGAACACCCAAAACTTCCAGGTTCTTCTCATACGTTAAAAGAGACTCGTCAGTCGTAGTGTCCTCGCTCAAGGTTTCTCTACTTCCCCTAGTTCCTCATGAAAACATCTATCTTTCAAGACAAATTTGCACCCATAACGAAGTGGAGAACCGGAAACAAAGGAACTTTTATATCGACTATTTAAGAATGATAACAACTACTCCGACACTACGTTTCGAGTGGAACCTCTATTTATCCACCGGACGGTCAGAGTCACACCAAAAATAAGGGGTGTTTACGGGCGGCTCACGAACCGTAATATTACGTTTGGTCTTCTTAATTGTGATCACCTTTACTAAGAAAGGGAGAAAATTTTTAAATAGTAGTTTTTGTCTTTGAACGATGACTATGTTTCTTACGGTTGTTTACATATTGATCTTGAAAACCAAACGTATAATCATTTCCGACGGTTGCTTTTACCTCTACAAATAAATTGTGAAGTAATCCTAGTTTTATCTTTACAAAGTACAACGACAGTTTTCAGAGTGAACTTTGAGGAAGGTTTTACAAGTGGATGTCTTTCTCAGACTTAAATTACCTGAGTTATGGTATTAACGCAACCATCGATACTTAAATTATCTGATAGTACGAACGTGATCGTTTGCGTTATTAATATAAACCCCCTGTATAAGACACCACTTGTGACATGCACATAATAGAAATGAAACGTGTTGATGAGAGGTCCCCCTACATAATAACAGGGGTAAAATGTCTGGACCTTTGACTCCGAATTATTAATTTAATGAACCGTTTCTGGTGTAACGACAATTTATCGTTTCCCACCTCAAGTGCGGAAACACAAAATTTGAATGTAGTTTAGGAGACGCAAAAGGTACGAAAATTTTCCGAAGGTACGATTCACTGGACCTGATATTTCGATACCGGTCGGATACTCGTTCAAGGAGACACGACCCACATTAGATGTTTGGAAACTGAGAAGTAAGGAAGGGACGATAAAGACAACCATAACGGTTCTTGATCCTTCAAAAGACATAACCACACCACAAAACGTAAAGAGAGGGAAGAAATACGCGGAGAGTGTGTGTGTGTATGTGTGTATGTGGGATTACCAGACCTAGTGAACCTCTAAGATGGACAAGACATTGACTCCACTTGACACAGAGTACCATAGAGTCACGTACCTCGGTAAATTATTAATTATAATAGAGGACAGAGACTTGAAGAAATTGTGACTCCGAAGTGCCCTCCTTTCTATTGTCCAAGGAGAAAATATTCACAACAGATGAACCTCGGCATACAAGAAGTGTATTTTACTCGTTAGGAACGCAAGACGAACCATCTTCACTCTACAAAAGTAAACCCGACATAACATTTCCCTTTAACCTTGAAGTATAGGGAACAACCACCCGGGATTTTACAATACTTTAACTTTTTGTCTTCATTTTCTATGAGACTAGTGAAGGAAAGCCATTTTCCCCCTGTCAAACGACTCACATTAGGTAAGTCAAGTCAACGAGTCAGTACAGGCTGAGAAACGCTGGGGTATCTGACGTTGTACGGTCCGGAGGGACAGGTAATGGTTGAGGACCTCAAATGAGTTTGAGTACAGTCACTAAGGTAGGTTGGCAGAGTAGGAGACAGTAGAGGAAGAGAGGACGGAAGTCAGAAAGGGTCGTAGTCCCAGAAAAGTTTACTCAGTCAAGAAGTGTAGTCCACCGGTTTCATAACCTCGAAGTCGTAGTCAGGAAGGTTACTTATGAGTCCTGACTAAAGGAAATCCTACCTGACCAACCTAGAGGAACGTCAGGGTCCCTGAGAGTTCTAAGAAGAGGTTGTGGTGTCAAGTTTTCATAGTTAATAAACCACGAGTCGAAAGAAATATCAGGTTGAGAGTGTAGGTATGTACTGATGACCTTTTTGGTATCGAAACTGATCCACCTTGAAACAACCGTTTCATTACAGAGACGAAAAATCATACGACAGATCCAACCAGTATTGAAAGGAAGGTTCTTCATTCGTAGAAAATTAAAGTACCGACGTCAGTGGTAGACGTCACTAAAACCTCGGGGGTTTTCATTTCAGACGGTGACAAAGAGGTAGACAAACAGTACTTCACTACCCTGGCCTACGGTACTAGAAACAAAAGACTCACGACTCGAAATTCGGTTGAAAAAGTGAAAAGAGAAAGTGAAAGTAGTTCTCCGAGAAATCAAGAAGAAGTTTAAGACGGTATTGTCACCACAGTAGACGTGTAGACTCCAACTATAAAGAGGACCGTTAGAACTAAGGTCGAACACGAAGTAAGTCGAGTCGCAAAGAGTACTACATGAGACGTATATTCAATTTATTCGTTCCACTGACACATGTCGGAACTACATGGGGAAAGGGATAGACCTTGGTCACACAACAAGGTACAGGTCAAGATTGACAACGAAGGACTGGACGGATGGTTAAAGAGTCCTCCAGTCCACCAGACCATAAGGGTAGAGAAAGTCTTAAAAGGTGTCAAATAACACAGGTATGTCAGTTTCCGAAACCGTATCAGTTATTTCGTCTTCATCTACAAAAAGACCTTGAGAACGAAAAAGCTACTGGGTTTACTACAACCGTTAAATTAGAGACCAAGGAGAACGAAAAGATTAAGGTCGAACTTGTAGACCTTCTTATACCAAGTACATGACCACTTCGGACCGAACCTCTTAAAACTCGTAATAAAACAATCGTACACTCTACTCACGTTAACACACCATCAAACTCGTAAGAAACCGTAACGGAAAGAAACCCTAACCTTACTTTTGACTGGAAAAGGTCAGGACACCGGTGACGACTCAAAAGGTTTGAACGACCGTATAACTCACGTCGTGAAAGTGTCGTAGTAGAAAATCTTAAACTTTATCGAGTAATCCTTAAGGTAGTGGAGGTGATCGAAACAAGCATCACTACGAAGGATTCCGGGTGAACTGAGGTGTAAGGTCCTATAGACCGAGATCCACTCACTAGTGTGGTAGCACTAATAGACCCAGTAATTCTAGAAAAACATATCAAAAAGACACATAAGAACGGTGGAGAAGAATTAAAGAAGACGAAGACAATCCTGGTATGGTAAATACATGAAATAACACGGGTAGAAACGTACTTTACAAGGGAACCATAGAGATTAAAAAAACTTCTCTAGAGATCAGAAAGGGTAACATAACAAAAGGAGATAAAGAGACGTGACTAGTGACTCCTTCCGAAAGAATAGAGAGAAACGATAAGAAACCTTGAGACGTAAGTTTGTCCACATAGAAAGGAAAAGAAGAAACGAAAAGTGAAGAGAAGAAAAGTATCGATAAATATTCCGGAGGACTCTGTTGGTAAAACGGAAATACGTAAAGAAAAAGAACCCCTAGTAGAACTAGGGACGGAGGACATGTTACAGTATTTGGAGACAGGTATCAAGAAGTCCGTGAGATAGTCTAGATTAGAGAACTCAGACATAGAATGAAGGTGACTTATTAGCATTCCCTAAACTAAATCCAGTATGGACTTACCAGATCACCAAAAGGGATGAAAGAAGTTAAATTCAGACTTAACCGTTATTCCTCGAGTACTAGACTTGGTGTCAGTCGTCAACAACGACTGACATATCTCGAACAGGTAGAAACCGACGTTTCTTATATTAGTCAGAGTAAAGTCACAACCGGTAGACCACTACAGGTACACATCTCAGAAGAGAACACAACAACCTTCTCCCACAAACGATACTAGTCACGTAAGAGAATCGTTTTGAGATAGGCGGAAACGGGAGGAAGTAAGACATGAGGATCCGGTTTAAACGGACAAGGAGGTCCATAAGCAACTGAAGGAAGAAACGTAAGGTCAGGGGATATTACTTTTCCTGTAAAAAACCCCCACAATCAACACCCAGAAGATGTATAGACTCCAATATAGTTACTGTCTACTGTGGTGGGAATACTGTCTTTCACTTCTCCTTGATTTTTCGGAGAACTACTTTCAGTTTCTCTTCTCACTTTTTCGACCGAATTTCGAGTTGTAAGTCTTTTGATTCTAGTACCGTAGACCAGCGTAGTGAAGTACCCTTTATCTACCCCTTTGTCACCGTTGTCACAGTCTGAAATAAAAACCCCCCGAGGTTTTAGTGACGTCTACCACTAACGTCGGTACTTTAATTTTCTACGAATGAGGAACCTTCTTTTCAATACTGGTTGGATCTGTCGTACAATTTTTCGTCTCTATAATGAAACGGTTGTTTCCAGACAGATCAGTTCCGGTACCAAAAAGGTCATCAGTACAGACCTACACTCTCAACCTGACACTTCTCTCGACTCGCGGTTTCTTAACTACGAAAACTTGACACCACAACCTCTTCTTAGAACTCTCAGGGAACCTGACGTTCCTCTAGGTTGGTCAGGTAGGATTTCCTCTAGTCAGGACTTACAAGAAACCTTCCTGACTACGACTTCGACTTTGAGGTCATGAAACCGGTGCAGTACACTTCTCAACTGAGTAACCTTCTGACTATGACCCTCCCTAACCCCCGTTCTCCTCTTCCCCTGCTGTCTCCTACTCCACCGACCTACCGCAGTGACTGAGTCACTTGTACTCAAATTCACTTGAGACCCTCAACCAAAACCTGTTCCTCCAGACCGCACGACGTTAAGTATCCCAGTGTTTCTCAGCCTGTGTTGACTCACTGACTTGACTTGACTTGACATCCAGAAGTTGGAAAACTTCCTCCAGGGGTAATAGAAGTAATGGAGGTGGTATCAAACCGGGGGGGCCGCACATATTGTCCCTCCCTTGTGTCGGGGTGGGTAGTTATCTTTTAACCTAATTTCTAAATGACTCGAACCGGGGTGGGTAGTCTTGTTCTGGGTCAAAGGGGGAGTCAGTCAGAGAGGGTAGTCCTTCGAAGGTATTCGGAGAATAGGAAGAGGTAGTCTCTCGTCTGTCTGACTTTTGGTCTTAGTGTCTTTTGATTGATTGACTAGTGTAGCGGGTGTCGGAGCAGATTGAGTTGCTTTGGTACTCGGAACGACAAATCCCGGTGGGTTCTGGGTCGCCCAGGACCACCTCTCGAGACTGTCTTACATCAGGTGACCTCTTCCCTTTCCGTTTAGTGAAGTTATAAGAACGAAACTCTTGGAGTACTTGTCATACTTTTCCGTTTTTACATCCTATCACTTTCTACTTGAGGGCTCCAGCAATCAAAGCGTTTTACGAGGACCTCTAGTCACCTCTTTATTGAGGGGGTTTTTACTTCTCTACCTCGGTTTCGTCGTTGTGGGTCAAAACGTACACTGACCACTATCTTCATTCACTTTCACTTTCAACGAGTCAGTACAGGCTGAGAAACGCTGGGTACCTGTTATGTCAGGTACCTTAAGAGGTCCGGTCTTATGACCTCACCGATCGGAAAGGGAAGAGGTCCCCTAGAAGCTTTGGGTACCTAGCTTGGGTCCAAAGGGTGTAACGTCCACCTAAGAGATGGTCGACTCGGTACTACCTTTATTTCAGACTATAATATTTCTTGTTATAACGTATCCTTGGACCTTACAATCCAGGTACTTAGTTCCGGTTAACCTTCATCAGTTTGTCTTCTACCGTTCTCACTTGTGACTGTAAAATCCTTAGTCGTTTGATTTCACCTGACCACTGAGTCTACTGGGAATATAGATGATGACACCCGTTCTTAGGGAATCTTCTTTACCTCATCGGTAGTCTCAGTTGCCTTCTCAGACTTTAGGTCATGAACCTACGTCAGAGTTTTTACTGTCTTACTAGAGACAAACAAAGGTTCCGTTTGGTAAGTTATAGTGTCAATAGGTTCAGATACGGAACAGGTCACATTAGGTAACCAGGTGTTTAATATACCTAGTGGTTATAGACTTGACCTTCATACCTGTTTGATCGTTCAGACTCCTGACTCACAGGGAACAATCTAATTTCGAACGAACTGAAACCGTTTAGTACAGAAAGTAAAATAAATTAGACTTGTTGGTGTGTCATACCATCCCTGGTAAACTAGGAGAAAGTCTTTATTTCTTTAACTCCGACTCCTTACACTTACCTAAAAGGGTTCCAGTACACTGGTTTTTCACCATCCTGAAACTCGTTTCGAAAATAGATCCGTAACAGGAAACTGTCTACCACCAAACCCACCGGTTTAGTAAATAGAGAAGATAGAACATTAGAAGTTTGTCAAACACTTTCTCGTTGTTAAGTTTACCCTTAGTCGTATCCATCATTGAATTAATAACTATTTTCGTCCTAACCTTTAGAGTCTTCACAGTAAAGGGAGACAGAGATTTTGTACGTAACCTGGGGTCATTGGGATTACCTCAGTAGGATCAGGTCGTTGAGACGATCTCTCTTCGGTCGTCTCTCTCGACCGACCAGGAGGGTCTTTGCCCGACGACAACAGGACAAATGACACCCCTTTAATCGAACTGAGGACCACAACCTCTCTTGACCCCCCTCTGGGAACGACGGGTCGAGTCACACCCCGGAGTCGTGATTTGGTCAACAAGGAGATCTGAAGGGTTCACCAACTTTCGCTTCAACGAGTCAGAACAGGTTGAGAAACACTGGGGTACCTGATATCGGATGGTCCGAAGAGGCAGGTACCCTAAAAAGTCCGTTCTCATGACCTCACCCAACGGTAAAGGAAGAGGTCCCCTAGAAGGACTGGGTCCCTAACTTGGGTTCAGACGACGTAACATCCGTCTACGAAATGGGAGACTCGGGGGTCCCTTCGGGTTCACCAATCAGTGAGTGAAAACTCTTCCTTGTTCCCCAAGCCCCTTCCCCTCTCTTTCACCGAATGAGATTATGACGAAAGAAGGGTTCTCCGTCTGATTTTTAAGAAGGACTTTTGTATTCCCTCCCATAAAATTTTCAGAAGTGGGGTTGGGAGGTTGTCATCTTTGTCACGAGAAATTTCAAAAAAGAGACCTCCACTAGAGGACACAACAAGAGAGGACGGAAAAACTAAAACCTCTCCTTCCTTCTCTGCCGGTATCAGGAGAGATTCAATATTTCTTCACCCTTCTGATTGCACCATCTTCGGCTCTTTACCTGAAACGCTCTGCAGACTAGTCTAAGAGAGAAGAGTACCGTCCACCACCTTTACGTGTACTTGTTACCCTCTTCGGCCATTGAATGTCCTCCGGTTCTACCGTTCTTAAAATCTTTTATTAGTCACTCATTTTAACACAATCGAGAAACCGTAAGAAAACTGATGTCCCACTTAAAAGACATTCTTTGTTTCAATTTTATTATCGGGTTAATTTATGGAATTTTCAAATTTTTTCTTTTAAAACTTTTCAATTCATAGACTCATACATTTATGAAGTCTTTAAACCGCGGTTGTAAAGTCTCTAACGAAACGTAACAAGAAAGAACCGTCTCACAGAGTAAATTTCAACCCACACAGTCAAACCACCTATCTCATATTGATAATTTTTTTGACTTTCCCCTAGGGAGAATGTAATTGGAACCTGAATCGGACAGAGTTTACGCCTAGGAAGAAAGAAGGTGACAAAGGTACCCGGAAGAAAGAATGAGTGAAAAACACCCATGTAAAACCTCCATTTATACGTCTTTGAACCACTTATACTTTTTTAACTCGAGAAACAGATAAGGAGAAGTTACATGGAAAAAGAAAATTATGTATTCTCCGGTAATCTTAAACGTTTAATACACTGTCAATATGCACTAACCGAAACCAAAGTAATACCATCAGTATTACAATCATTCATCCATCAACCACCCTTCTAGTATGCAAAAACTCAGTCTGTAAGTGTGTGGACTGAGACCGATAACACGAAAATCAGCAATGAGTCGGAGAGGTGGAGTCAACTGAGTAGTTAAAGGACCTAAACTATTATAAAGAGTACTTTACTTTCTGATAATCCTATCATGAAACACGACACTGACAATGTAATGTCCCGGTGTCATTTTCATCAATGAAAGGTAGGAATACAAACGTAGTACTAAATATCAAACGTTTGGAAATAAACCTAAATCCTCTGACTGGTCGAGTTGAAGGACTCGATGACAGTCCGTCACCACCCATTTGTAACGTCTATAACTATACGTTCATTTACAAGTCTCAGTCGGGACTAACCCCCCGCCCCCCGCCCGCCACGAAACATCGCAAACGGTTAAAGACATCACACTTGTGAGGGTGGCAGCGACTAAAGTACGAGGGTCGTTCGTGATGACGGTCGTCTCAACTCTTCACTAACGTCCTCGTGTGGAAATTATACTAAAGGATGGTTGGTCCACGTTATCAACGTTTCTTGTAGTTTCTAGTAACTAGTATCATTTTGTCCTTTACTACACAAAACTCATGAATACTAGAAACAAAGATCATATCAAATAAAATTAACAAAACCTGTTCCGTTACCGTGGGGTGAGGTCATGAGAACGGACCTTTTAGGGTACCTGTCTCCTCGGACCATCCGACGTTAGGTACCCCAGCGATTGTCAGTCTGTGCTGACTCGCTGAAGTGAAAGTAAAAAGTGAAAGTACGTGACCTCTTCCTTTACCGTTGGGTGAGGTCACAAGAATGGACCTTTTAGGGTCCCTGTCCCCTCGGATCATCCGACGGCAGATACCTGTGCTGACTTCGCTGAATCGTCGTCGTAAAATTTACAAACAAATATACTAAATCGTAAATGACTACCACACAAATTGTTAGTGGAACGGGGTTTAGGACTCTTATACGTTCCAAAGTTCCCTGACTATGTACTCGACCGGAGTCGTGTGGTTACCTCCATTCAAAGGATGACACTTCTGTAAAGGTTCGGTCTTTAGAAGTTAATAGAAAGAGTCGGGATCACCATTCGTAAACCAAACCAACTATTTTCGTTTTAGACGAAAACCTAGGTACGATCCATTGGGTTCAACAGTATGGGGGTGTCGAAGACCGTTCTTCTATTCATGTTTACTAGTTAGGTCTTAAATCTAGACAAAAGAATTCACACACTGATCTCACGAGTACAATAATTGAGTCGAAACATTGACCGGGGACCGTGGGGAGTGAAGACCGAAGACTCACTATCACACACCTCTATTCAGTCTGACAAATGAGAGAAAACTTGAAAAAGAAAGGGAAGAAACATGAGGCCACTCAGACGTAAAGGAGTCCATCACTGTGAAACCCCTGTTCGTCGGTTCCACGGAGAACTGATTACTACCGTACATCGAAGCGAAAACTAGGTCTTTAATTCTTTTTCCTTAACAGAGGTCTCTCTTGCTTGGTTTTGGTTTTTGGACTCGTCAAATTTCAAGTGTGGCCGACCTAATTCTAGAATCCCACATTTTACCTCTCTTCGTTCCTTTGACCTAGTCTATAGAGTCACAAAGAAGACCTTCGTTAAAGAAGTCAGAACAGTGAACGGGAAATCTTCCCTTGTTAACTTCGGACTTTAACGATTCATTGACGATTCTAGCACCACGAACATAAATAAAATTTAGAGTGGGTGGATCAAGAGTTTTGTGTAAGAAATAACTTGGAAGTTTTTTTTTACGGAACCGATAAAGTTTTGGAAGCAAATACAGTTAAGGGACTTAGTCTGAATGTATTAGAATTTTGTACATAAAGGGAATAAAGAAGGATTTTGTTATCTATAAATATAAAGGATGGCTCAGTCCTAACCTGAACCTAATAATATTTTCATTAAGAACAGGAAAACTTCTCCTTCGAGTACCTATCTTTAGACTCTCTGATTAAAGACCTGATTCTTTATAACTGAATATAGAATTCAACTTATTCCCACAGAAACCATTGAGACTTTTGTTTGTACCCTTATTACTAATTATCTCTTTACAAGGGTGTCTATTTTATAGGACTGACTATTAAAGAGAGAGGTTTTACCTGGGATACGTAGAAGGTTTGTAGGGGTGTCATCAATGAAAAACTAATCTCGTGATCCACACGTTTACAGTTTACACGTCTAAAACATCGGAACGAAATACGAGTTTAGTTGTATGAGTCATCACAGACCTCTGAACTCTCAGTACCCAGTAATCCCATCTAAGGGACGACTGCGTCTACCAATTCTTAGACTGAACCCAAGGTAGGGACTCGACCCTTCTATGGGATCTCTCCCCTTGCCGATGGATGAGGGTCAAAAGAATGGACCTTTTAGGGTCCCTGTCTCCTCGGACCTCCCGATGTCAGGTACCCCAGTGTTTGTCGACCTGTCCTGACTTACTGATTCGTCGTCATTTGTATTTTGTCCGAATCGGGTGAATAAGTTCTCAACTATTAGGTCAGACTTGGTTCTTTTACCAGTAAAGTTTTGTTCACACCATTTACAATACTATGTAATTTATGAGTCCTTTGTCTGTTCTGTCTCCTTAATGGACACACTAATTCTCACCCGACCCCACCCCACAAGTCCTCGTCTACTGTAAACTTAACCCATAAATTACTAATTACGGAAAATTAATTTTACGGAAAAAAGCCAATATTTCAATTGTTACGATTAACCTTTCTCACAATTTTACACTTTTAATAATTCTAATCTTTTGAGTAATAGTGATGGGTCTCTATGCTAATCCATAAAAAAAAAATATAAAACGTATGACAAGGATACGGGTTTAATCTATAAAAAGAGGGATTTTACCTAGTAATAGTTGTAATGAAACTTTGGACTAATCTGATTGTTATTTGACTCTGGTGCGGTTTAGTTATCTATATTAGATGTAGTAAAAACAATGACAAAATATCGTAGGGTACATATACACTGGACATTACATAAATCGGTAAAGGAATGATCACTCGTAAATCAAACAAAAGTTGAAAGGTAAGAAAATTTCGGGTGACACTACTTGTTTGTAGAAACACATACGTGACACCATGTGAATTGGTTAATAAACCTGTCCTAGAAACTTGTCTCACACATCCCTTATGCGATCCATCTTGTTTGTCAAAAACTCGGTTCTCTCTCCACCCTTTCCCTCTAAGGTAAGACCCCTTTCCGGTCTTAACATCAAACCAACTTACGTTTCTCTCTTCCGTCCAGCACGATTAATCCTGGTCTCCATCTTCTGTCTCCACCTTCGTAGAAACTACAATTCAGGAAATAAGTGAGAGTCAACCGTCGGTGCACACCTTAGAGATAGTATGAACTTTACTTCTGACAGAAATTAACGGGAAGTAAAGAGAACAAACCCTTCTTTATTTTTTTATTATCACGACGGAAGACTTTGAAGAACTCTCAGAATTCTTTGACTGGTCAGTCCTTCATTTGTTCATTCTCTTCAGTACCCCTTTCATACACAAACACGTATCTTTTTTGAGCTGATCCCCTCGAATACCAAAACTGTCCCCTTCTTTTATAGTAATTATTTACATAAAAGATGAATTCTTTAAATTTGTTTGATAAATACTAATTTAAATTTCTATTAAACCCTTTCTATATCCTATTCCCTATTTATAGTATTGAATTATTATTATGCTGAAATATAAATCGTTCATGAAAATACACGAATACACAAAATTTATGTAACAAAATGAATTAGAGAGTTGTTGACAGAATCTTTCATAGATTCTAATAGAGGTAAAACACCCACTTTGACTTCAGAGTTTCCGACGAAGCCACTCTCTAGTGTTCTTAACCCAAGGTCAAGTCCGCGGTGACCCCGGAACCCGTTCAGGACCCTAACGTCATCCTACCGACAGTCTTATGTCACTCTGTGTGACTCCTTTGGTCTTGACTTTCTCTGTGCACACGGGGTCACAAGTAGTGTCGTGACAAATATTCTCGGTCCTGTACCTTCGCTGAATCTACAGGTAGTCGTCTACTTACCTATTCTTTCGACACCATGTATACGTGTTACCTCATAATAAGTCGGTACTTTTTCTTATGTAAACTTAGTCAAGATTACTCCACCTACTTTGACCTCGGATAATATGTCTCACTTCATTCGGTCTTTCTTTTTGTGGTTATATCATATGATTACGTATATATACCTTAAATCTTTCTACCGTTACTACTGGGACATACGTTCTGTCGTTTTCTCTGTGTCTACACATATCGCCTGAAACCTGAGTCTCCCTCTCCCTCTCCCACCCTACTAAACCCTCTTACCGTAACTTTGTACATATGATAGTACATTCTTAGCTTAGCGGTCAGATACAGGCTACGTCCTATGTCGTACGAACCGCGACCACGTGTCTCTACTGGGTCTCCCTACAATACCCCTCCCTCCACCCTCCCCCCAAGTACAAACCCTAGCGTACATGTGGGTACCACCTAAGTACAGTTACATACCGTTTTGGTTATGTCATAACCTTTCATTTTATTTCATTTTTATATTTATTTATTTATTTATTTACTCCCTCCCTTTTTTTCTTTCTTATGTCACTCTGTTATAGACGTTCGAATACTCTTGTCGCTTTTCGTGGTATCTTTGCTTCTGACGAAAAATATTATCCTGTGGAAGAAGAGAGTAATGACTTCCCTTCTTTCGTGAAGGGATCGGCAAAAGGTAAGGGAAACGGCATCCAATGTAGTGGTAGTTCTGTAAACGACGAGGAAGGATGGGTACGAGGTAGGACACCCTCTCAATACGACTGTGTGGGTGACTCCCAACTCGGGTACCGACGGAACCGGGAACCTGAACATTTATTGTTACCGTGCACGATAAAGGTCCGTCTTTACCTTAGGTTTAACGGACGAAGATGGTAGAGAGAGAAGAGAAACGTACTCTAGTTGGAAAGGGTCAATCCCGACGGTGAAGACGGAACCAGGGTCTCCCTTTTCCTGTACCTCGGGTCAGAGTCGAGTGGACGTCTCTTGGTTTGTCCTCAGTATTTATTTGGAAGGAGACAACAACCGAAGATTTTACAACCGAAATGAACAATGACGTCGTATTAAATCGGATTTGTCTATGTGGGAAAAGTGGGGAATTCATGGTGGGAGAGCGGGAAAATCCTGTGTGTGTTTATGTGACATGTCTCTCGTGACAACACTTCAACTCTTTGTCACGAGGGGTAGTAGTTAACATAATGTGAGGGAGAGGACGTAACTTCTCCGGTTGGAAGTAGTCTCCAATAACGAAATTTATTCCGTAAATTTATTCCATGAATCCCAACTGGTTGAACTGGGAATAGAAAAGAAAAGGAAGTTTGTAAACATCTTGCACAGGGTACAGTTTCAGACCTGTAGATCTCCAAATTTTCTAGGTTCGGAACCAGGACCAGAAATCTTTAGAATTTTTCAGACTACGTCAGCCTACGACACGTAGATTACGTCCTCTGTGCTCAAACTAGGAGCCCAGTCCTTCTAGGAGACTCCTTCCTTTGCCGTTGGGCAAGTTCATAAGAACGGACCTTTGGGGGTACCTGTCTTTTCGGACCGTTCGATATCAGGTACGGCAACGTTTCTCAGCCTGTGCTGACTCGCTGACTTGTTACCGTTTAGGATTGCCGATATTTTCTTCCGTCACAGCCCACCACTTCCTCTCACGGCGAAACCACTCCCACAGACATCCACAAGCATATCCACAGGGGCAAAACACCATACGGTAGGAATTCTGCAAGAAATTCATAGCAACGAAAGAATCAATTCGAAGAGAAGGAAAGAGGTAGAGAAGGAATCGCACATAAATAACACGGTAAATTAACATGGTGCACGATCCGAAGGAATAAGAGCCATACATCAAAAATCAGTTTGTCAAATATCTGAGCGAGTGACTCACACACACGGGAAAGAAACACTGTATACCACATTTGAGAAACCCGAAGGGACCACCGAGTCGACCACTTCTTAGGCGGACGTTACGCCCTCTGGACCCGAGGTAGGGACCCAGCCCTTCTAGGGGACCTCCTCCTTTACCGATGGGTGAGGTCATAAGAACGGACCTCTTAGGGTGCCTGTCTCCTCGGACCGTCCGGGGTCAGGTACCCTGACGTTTGAGAGATTGAAGAAACGGAGGTAAAAAGGGGTGTTGACTTCAACGAATTGTGTGATAATTTTGTTTTAATATCAGAATTATTGACTAACTGAGAAAAGAAACCAAAAAGGGTGAGAGTTCAAAAATCAAGAGTGGTATACTATATACTTCAAGTACCAACAATTAGGTACACGAGGAAAAAGAAGAAGAAGAAGAATACCATGGACTACACGAATTCCGAGACGTACCCTCTTGGTCAAACAGAACCGAATCATTGTGGAATGGAGTTAAACCTTATTAAAGGTCTACTGAACAGTATAAAGTCTAGTGTACGGATTATTACACTGATTACTGATCAGGACCGAAACCTACTACCTCATTTTGGTCGAAAATGTTCAGACAGACCGGTCGCCAACGATCCAATTCTGTCACATGTTAGATCGGTAGGGGAATGAAATACTGACTTAAATTGACAAAAGATAGTATAATGAAGACCGGTAGAGAGTTCAAAATAAAGTTTTCCGTATTGTTCCAATTAAATAATAATTTTAGGGGAGAACTTAGTTCCCCAAATTTGAAAAACAGGTTCTACGTGTCTTCCTTCCCTAACAGGTGGAGGTAGTCTACCCTTCCGTGTGAGTCCCTGAACGGTATCAAATAGTGATCACCAGACGAAAATCCAGTCCACTATCCAAATACTAACAACTAAAATAATAATAAAAAGGACTGGTTATACAATCTATATAAGAGAATATACATTATTTATGAGGAATTGGTTTGTGTAAAAAATTTACACTATATGTCGATTTCAACATTTCACGTAGGTAGTGTAAATAAAACCGTCTTGACTCAGTGGAGTCAATAAAGACGTTAAAATTAGAAAAAATTTTGTGGACAGGTTCACGGGAGAATTCTATCACGGTAGAAAAAAGTTGTCCCGTTTTGTTTAAAAGATACTTCTATGATAGATGTCTGGGAATTAAAAGTCTGTTAGAAGTACAGTTATGGTCGTAAACATATTGAACTTCAAAGGGGTCTCTTTATAAAAGAAAACAAAACGGTGTCTCTTTATGGAAAAGAACCCTTCTATATCTTTCAACTACAGACCGATAACTGATACTGACGGGTGATCAAGGAAGAGAAGAGACGTCCCTTTAGATCTATAAATGTGTCTCAACATATACAATCGAGTCGAGAGTCAGTGGACTTGATTTTCGGGTGAGAACAGACCGACGATACCTATAGCCTGTCTTATGGTGGTCGAGACCCCAGTCTGCAAGTATCGCAACTTCGTCCGACACTGTGCAGAAGTACTAACTGGAATTCGAAGTTTTGGAAGAGCTTGCGAGTCAAAGGAGTACACAAGTCATGTCAACAATTATGGACGGAACGACATGACGCATGTCCAATTTACAGTTCACTATACACGTGCTACCTTCGGTGGTAGTAATGATCCAGGAGTCATTTACTTAAGTTAACGTGCAAAAAGAACGATATCCACCTTAAAGTTCATGTAAAAGGATATCCTTGTTACAATACTTACCCCAAACTCACAGCGTAATCTTGATAATTGTAGTGTGGAGTCTATTTAGTACTCAATTTATCCGGAAATTTCTGAGCGGTCTCTTCGGTGAGAGAGATGTAGACCAGAGATCACTTTACGTAAAGTTCACGGTGTCTTCTCAAGTAATCGAAATCTCAAGTAATTTGTTGAGAGTCTTACATTAAATAATGGTCTAACTTCTGACACATCTATTCGAAAACACAATCTGAACTTTACCTTAAGGAACTATCCACGACTACAAACCCCCTGTCTGTTTCCTCGGGAGGAAAAATGAAGACCCTTCATTTGTGGAAGACCTCTTGAATCAACGAGAAAGGAGGTCAAGTGGATCGATCAAGATCGTATCTGATCAGTCAGTACCCTGGAACCGGGGACCCCACCGATGTACCGGGTACGACTGGTCACACTCAAAAAGAAGTCTTGAAAATTCTAATATTGATACCTTAGCGGGGAGAATCACGGTCTCGACCCTCAATTCACCTTCTTCCGTCTAAAATCCTTCCCTCTCGTTTCGGTTGTACATCTTCGTTTCTACAGGAGGACAGGACCACCTCAGTGTCACTTTACCGGGACCTCGGGTCGGTGCGGACACCGAAAGTACACCGATCGGGACCGCCGAGTCGTCCATTTGTTAGATAGACGGTACGTCCTCTGTGTCCTCTGCGCCCAAGCTAGGGACGTAGCCCTTCTAGACGACCTCCTCCTTTACCCGTTGGACGAGGTCATAAGAACGGACGTTTTGGGGTACGTGTCTCCTCGGACCACCCGATGTCAGACACCCCAACGTTTCTCGACCTGTACTGACTCACTGATTCGTGTCTCAGTCAGCGAGATAGAAAACGGAGACGACGAAGTTCACGGTACAATGGACGTTCAATTTCTTTTGATTCACTAGACCAACAAATATAAACCTTATAAATTCTTCACACAGAGACAGTACTCGTCGATATTATTGACGTTAGCGTATCATCCCGTCGACTGGATAGTGTCGAGACGATCTTGCTGCCATCACAAATAAGAGCAGAGTATTTTCCTCTCGACATAATCGTGACTAGTTTTCTCTACTCACTGACATACCTACTCTTACTGAGAACTCATCTCCGAACGAGATTACGTTTACCGTATATGAAAAAATTAAAATTTGGTATATTCGTTTACCTTTGAATACTACCAAGATTGTCAATATACAACGGAGCCTGTTGACGGTACACGATTGAAACTACGAATCCGCGTGAAGTTCCATTTGTCATTCTATAAAGATAAATCCCTCCTTAACCAGAAACTACTCTAACAGTTTATACACACATACACAAGGAATAACCTTTCCCTTCTACCTTTCTGAATCAGGGAGACAAGAACACTCACCCAATCATAAACCCCTTGACTCTACCATACACGACTGTGAGAAAACATTTGACATGAAGGAAAATCCTTCATAGTCTAAACGAAAGAGTCATCGCCGTAAGAAATGACAACCTTGTACAGCATTTCTCGTTTCTGAGTGTAGACAGCGAACCCAAGACTAACGGTTGACCCGACTTGTCGATATTATAAACACATAAGAGCTACACAGTCGTCAGTTTCCTTTCAAAAAGAAAGAGGAGACACCGACAATATATTGAGTTTGTGGTAATATAGTTGTTGTCGATAAATAAGTCTTAGGCGATCTAGGACCCCTCTGTTCCGGAGACTTTGTAACAGAGACAGAGGTCACCTGAAAACAGTAGCCTTTCTCTTTTCGGTCTCTAAAGTTTGTCTTCCTTCTGTGAATCCGAGAGATTCAATCAAAACTCTACCTCCATAATTTCTTATTTCGACATCCGTAAACCTTCTCTCCTCTCAAGGGACCCTAAACTTGGTCAGTTATCCCAAGGTCTTTTCCTTCCCCAACCTCTCCTAGACTTTCCACCATTCAAAATTCCTCTCACCCTCTCTGTCTCCGGTACGCACCCGGGTCCATACCTTCACCATCACACGGACAACGAAATCCCCTTGTTCTTCATCCGACCACCCTAATAAACCGGTTTCCAAAAAATTCACCTTCTACCCCCGACTTCTCCACTTTCGGTCGAAAACTTACTGACTTGTAGTACCGGGGTCTACGACCCTTTCTAACTCCCATTCTCCTCTTCCCGCTCCGTCTCCTACTCTGCCAATCTACCGTAGTGACTGAGTTACCTGTACTCAAACTCGTTTGAGACCCTCTATCCCTTCCTGTCCCTTCGGGCCACACGACGTCAGGTACCCGAGCGTTTCTCAGTTCTGTGTCGAATCGTTGACTTGTCGTCGTCGTCGTACCGCGACCCTAACCTCGATTAACAAAGAAAAAATTTTGGTATCTAACGTTTCTTGTTTCTGACAGTAAAATTGAAACCTGTTGTTTCTATAGGATCTTTACCACTGGGAAAAAGAAAACACTCTTGTAAGACTATTGCAACCATTAACACAGGAATAAAGGTTTCGTATTCCTAGTAACTTTTGTAGAAAGTCCACGAAACTCGATACTAGTGTCCACTTGAATAAATACTTGGAAGGAAGAAGAACTTACCTCGTGGGTGACATATGTAAAAGTCGAACTGACCTAGGGTCTATTATTTTTCTTTTGATCTCATAGAGAGAGAAAGGACACACCCAATGGAAAGGGCAGGAGAAAATAGATACACACCGACGTGTGTACGTATGTCAACGTATAAAATAAGATAAAAAATAAAATAAAAGACCGGTACGAAGTGCTGTACACCCTAGAATCAAGGGGGTTTTCCCTGACTTTGGTACGGGACACGTAACCTTCACACTTCAGAATTGGTGACCCGGTGGTTCGTTCAGGGGTTGACGTGTAAAATTTGACGTTCCAGTGCTTCAAATACCTCAACGAGTATAAGTGTATCCGAAATATATATACATATGTGTGTGTGTATATATCAGAAAGTATATGATATTTTCTCGATGTCAAGAACTACATTGTCGGTTGTATAATAGTCAAACTTTTCACTTTCACTTCAGCGAGTCAATCATATTAACTGTCATTCACTTTCACTTCAGCGAGTCAATCATATTAACTGTCATTACCAAAGTATTCGTCTTTTAGTTACACGGATTTTTAGTCATAATTAAAGTCACTGACTTCTTTCAACGGACGTTGTGTGTGCAAAAGGAGAACTAAAGATGATGTTTTGAGATGAACAAACTGACTATTCTCTCTTCTTCACAAATACTATACTACCGTACGACCTGAGACTGTCAGTAGTGTACTGTTACTACAGGACCTTCGTCTGTCCTAACCTGGACCGTCGTCCTCGTCGTCAATCCTCTGAGTTGAAATCACTGGGACCGTACTCCCAGTGAACTTGGTCTTACCTTTTTGGTCATGTTTATACTCTCTGTAATTCTTCGACAGTAGTACGGTCCACTATCACTTAACAGTTATCCCTCCCTCCCTCGTGTCTACTAAGGTCTTAAATTAAATGTTACAGATTCTGGTATTTTAATCGAAATATTCCTTATACTCTCAGTTCTTTCTAAATAGTCAAAGTAGTAGATCCTATATCCGGGTCAAATACACTCAGGGAACCTGACGTTCCTCTAGTTTGATCCGTTAGGATTTCCTTTAGTCAGGAGTTATAAGTGACCTTCTTGACTACGACTTCGACTTCGAGGTTATGAAACCGGTGCACTACGCTTCTTGACTGAGGAATCTTTTCTGGGACTACAACCCTTTCTAACTTCCGTCCTCTTCCCCTGCTGTCTCCTACTCTACCAGCCTACCGTAGTGACTGACCTACCTGTACTAAAACTCACTCGAGGTCCTCAACCACTACCTGTCCTTTCGGACTGACGTCAAGTACCCCAGCGTTTCAGCCTACTGACTCGTTGACTTGACTTGACTGACTGATACGGACAACGATTCCAATTTACAATCCAGTATCCAAATAGAACGTAGACGGGACAAACCCCGGTATTGAACGAATCCTTAGACGTCTCTCTCTACTTCGTCAAATGCGTCCCGGTGTATGCGTCTCGACCCTACTCCTGTCCTGGAAACCTGAGGACCACTTCGCAAGATAAGAAGGTACTGCCAAGTGTCTTTTCTCGTCGTAAAATATTTCTCGGGACTAGAGGGAACTCTAAAATAGAAACGGAATTTTCTCATAAAATTTCTTTAGGACCGGATACCTTACTAGCTAGCCAAAATTTGTTTATGTTCCTTCAATTTAAATCTAGAAGAGGTTTCGGTTCTGCCAAATTAACCATTAAAATTTTTATTTTTTTTAATAAGGAGACATTTTTAAGACGGGGGTGATCATTAGTCGACCACGAGTCCTGGATCGTCAAGACACCCGAGGACATTAAACGGTTAAGGTTTGATGAATTTCAAAGAGAAAAGCTAGAAAGATGAGGTTTTACCACAAATCCCATGTCACTGGGTCTATCTTACTTATAAAGGTTTTAGTGCGAATGAAAAATTTTCAACCAAATTGACACCGTATTCGCCTTAGTAAGGTTAGGATTCGGAAAAAAAAAAAAGAAAGAACGAGGATTAATTTAAAGAGACCATTTTGTTCTTGTGGTTTAAGTTCTTAAGATTTGGTTTTCGAGGAACTCAAACAAACAAAAAAAAAAATTGGCGAATTTATTCCTTGTGAGTGTGGTACGTTTATGGTTTCTTGATAAACTCAAGCTTTTTAAAAACCTATAAAATTGAATTGGTCTTAAATTTGTCTTTTTAATGCCCGGTCAAACAGGTGTTCAAACCTCTAAAACTCAGGGTTGAGTCGCCCTGTCTGTTGTAACAGACTGACGGATGAGATGCACAGTGACACAGTTTATGAGACGGACATAACAATATATATAGACAGGTCGTTTCACGACCTAAAATAGAGGAAGTAACGACTATTAATTGAGGCGTCCTGGTTTGTCACAGTCTCCAATCTAGAGTCAGAACCTCCAATCTAGGGTTAGACAAGACTGCGGTCTAAGGCTCGAGCAATGTAGGTCCTAGCGACGGATTGAGTTAATTGAAAATGATTCATTGTCTTTAATTGTATCCAGGTGACTAGTTCAATCAATATTGTCTTAAATAGGAACAAAAAGAACTGCAACACTTTCCGAATTCAATTTTTTTTTTTGTTTTGGTTTTTCCAGACATTTTCCGAGGATTTGGACTGTATTTAGTTCTTTCCGTTCAAGGCGGAATTGCCTGACACTTGTGCGAATAACCAATCCTAGCGTGCCCGACTGAGTAAAGAAAAAACGACACAATCTCCCGGTGTGGGACTTAAGGTTTTTTTTTTTTTTTGGGAGACGACGGGCCGGTGTGGGCGCCCAAGGGACGGCCTCGGAGACCCCAATCTCGGCCTCACGGACGAGCGTCGACGGGGGGCCTCTCTTAGGAGGGCGGCGTGCAGGCGGGCGGGCGGGCGGTCCCGCGGCCGACGCTTCGCGGCGCCAGAAGCGTGCGGGCGGGCCGTCCGGCGCCCTCTTCCGCCAATTGTTCATAAGGTTGGTCGTTCTTATCACAAACAAAACCAAAAATTAAATGTAACAGAAGAGAAAAGGACGTTTAAGACCCGGTAATCACTGTCAATAATTATGGTACGATTCTAAGATACTCCTTAGATCTAATTCTTGGAGACCGATTAACTTATTAGAAAAAGACGTAATACGTAGAGACGTCTTAAAACGAGAAATCCCTGGAGTAAAGTCTTATAAGATTTCATGTATTCCGACCGACGAAAACTTAATGGTTCTTTTGTTTAATATATTTTTCTTAAATTATTTGTAAAAACTAAGTAATTACGTACACATAAAAAATTGTGTAATTTATTATGGATTGTTACATAGATAGTTGACGGTACTCAAACTCACCTTTCATATCAAAAATTCTAAAGACTTTGTCGATAATATATTTTATATTGAAAATAAACACTGTTTCAGTGTTCTTGACAATTACGAACATACCGGATAATGATACCTTTACGATGTAAAAATGTCTCCAGTCATTTTCGTTTCTAATATATGTGTGTGTGTGTGTGTGCACGTATGTATATAAGTCAAGTCAAGTCAGTGAGTCAGTACAGGCTGAGAAACGCTGGGGTACTTGACTTCGTGCGGTCCGGAGGGACATGTAGTGGTTATAATCCAAATATACATACATACACACACACATATATATGTATATATATATATAAATACACACACATATAGATATATAGATAGATATATATATATCTTTATAGAGATATAAAGATATATATATATCTATATCTATATTAGATAATCCAATTCTTGAAAACTCGACCTGGTACTTCAAACTAATTTCTCTGACTGTTTCTGTTTCTAAGTCACAACCCAAATAAATCCTTTCCAGGATCAAACACCCTTCTGATCTATATGTCGTGGTCCTTAAACTAAAAGCTGAGATAGTTTTGATGACATTTAAAGTATCGTCTCCCTATAAAATACTCTTCTCATAGTCCCTTTTACTAAGATTATAGAAACGACCAAACAAACCACCGTTTCTTAGCTCTTTTCCTCGAGATACAATCAACACTTGTTTCCGAATCCTTTCCAAAGATCAATCCCTTATTTATATTAACTCATCTAATTCATACGACTGTCATTCTTCCTAAATATCAGTAACTAGAGTGATGACTTACTACTAAAACCACCACAATCAGTAAGTCACTTCAACCCTTCCCTAACTGCCATTAAACCCTTCCTTTTGCTCCAGTACGAACTACTTTTTACAACCACACTCACAGGATTACCCTCATCCTCTTTCCGACAAACTTTTTATTACCTCCAGTTTAGTAGACTTACAAGTTGTAAGAGTTCCCGATTATACTAGGGTATATACCGCAATTACCAGTCAGAATTTTGACTCGGTAATGATACACGGACACCATTCAGGAACAATAAAATATCAAATGTAAGGTATACTAAATGATTAAATTCTATAAGTCACCGAAAATAATTATCATAAAAATATTACACACGTAGGTAGTGGTCTCGGTTTAAATCTTGTAAAAGTAACAACATTTTGTTTACAACATTGGGGATGTGGTAGTATGGTGTCAGGTAGAGAGGGTCGGTAATCGTTGATCAGTAGATGCAAGTCAAGGGGTATTTAAACGGACAAGACCTGTAATTCACATTTACCTTGGTCTGAACCCAGATGAGTAGATGTCGTGGTATTTCGGTCCAACACCGTTTCCTTTCGTGCTACAAATAACGGTCCGTTTTTCGTTCTTCTTACCCGTCGATTACCCACTTTCTGGGTTTGAGGGACCACCGTTGTAAACCCTACTCCCTCCGTCCCACGTACCGAAAGAAGATCAAGGTCAGTCAGATCCCAGAGACAGGAGGGGTAGTCGTAGAAGGTGGATCCATTCCCAGAATCAAAGACGTCCTGTCGAGCTTCCATATGTGATCTAACAATGCATATAGGAAACTCCCCCCCGATCCTGAGACGAATCACGACTTGACAGCAAATTCCAGAGTAATGAAAATAACAAACTGACGAAAAGGAAACAAAGAAGTAAGGGAACGAAAGGATTAGTAATTGACGAACTCAAATGAGAGAACCTTTGATCCTCTTTACCTTTTGTATCTCGCCGAAAACATGAGTCCTCCCGGGGTGTCCCAGGACGAACCAAAGTCAATATACACCAGGATTAGTGAACGAAGAAAGTCAATCGTACAAAAGTTCCAACTAGGTATGTCATCGGACTCAGTCATGAAGTAAGAAATGATACCGAACTGTCTTAAGGTGTAAAACAAATGGGCACATAGTTGACTATTTTGAGAGAATGACGTTCTGAACTTAAACGGTAAAGGGGACTGACGGTAGATCTCCCCACAAGACGTCAAAATAAGGTGGAAGTCAAATTGAACAATTTTATAATAGGACCAAAGTCGAATAAAACGAGAGTCACTATGTGCTCCTGTTTCAAGTAAAAGAAACACAACCCTTATTGAAAGTTCGGTGTAGAAGAGTAAGGATTGGACAAGGTCCGGTAAACTTGTTGACGAAAACTCTCTCATTCAAGAAAAAAAAAATTAAAAAATTATGGACAAGTCTCATAAAAAGTCCGACACACCAAGAGGAAACAAAAAACAGACAAAAAATTTTTACACTTCTATCCGCTCACGAACGACATACGAGATCTCTTAGTATTAATGAAATTTCCCCCATCTTTATGTTTACAGTGTAGTTCTCATTAGATTCGATACTTTATTTTTAAACGTAACACTCTTTACATAACATGACGACCCATTTCATTCAATGTCATGTTTTTATGAAAATGGTTCATCTCACCCTCCAACTGGGAAAAGATAATGTCAACTAGGAAATCGTTCGTATTTAATTAGGTTCATTTTCAACACTAACAGGGAGAGTATAGACACCAAAACCCACTTCTTCTTTACCTATCGAAATAACGAAACGGGTCGTTTCCCCCTCTGTCGTCCAAGGACGGGAACTTTTGACACATAAGTTCGGGTCTTCCTAAAGAATTCCTCAAATATCGTCTCCAAGTTCCCGTCTCAACAACTAGTCTAATCCATACACGTCCCAAACGTGAGGAAATAAGACCAGAGTCTATTAGAGAACTGCTCGAGAGACCACGGAAATCAGACCAGAGTCCACCAGAACCTTACTTTTTACGATTGAGACGAACAACCTCCCAAATCAAACATTTCTTGTGTTTCTATAACAATACACATAGAAACTCCACCTTGGTCCTGAGACGGGGTTCCGATGTGATAACAAAGAACTGACAAGAACAGAGACGTAGATGAGGGAAGGGACTAATTAAGGAGTGTGGACGGGAAACCCTTAGTCCCTTCTAGTACCTCCGACCTTAGGATGTTTGTTCTTTACTCCAAGTACCTTTCCGAAGATACGGGTCGTCGGGGTGTCTAAGGACGAGGTACAGCTATCATGACTTCAAAAGTGATAACTTTTTACAGGTGCAGATTCACCTGGGTACGTCAAGTTTGGACTTAACGAGTTCCCAGTCGACATGACAAAAAGGAAGAAGACCTGAGGTATCCGTCATATTTTGTTTTAGGAGTCCGAAGGGATTTCGTACTAGTGGGGTCACCAGTAAAAGTGATTGTGAGGGTAAATAAGTGAGTACTCTTAAAAGATTAGATAAATGTCGGTCAGTGACGTCCTAATTTACTGACCGGGAAGTTAATCAAATCACCTATGATTATACACATCTCTCGAACTAGTGTGTGGTTTGAGACTGTATTTAAAGTGTATAATTAAGACACTTCGTCCATCAACAAGGGTAACGGGACCACATCTTTGACTTACAGATTTCCAGACTGTACAGTTCTCGTCACTCTTGGTCTTATAATCAAATCTTGAACACTAAAGTCTTAAGAAAAAGACGGAGGACTCTCGGTAATTTTCCATCATCCACTTAAATCTATTTCCTCTGTATTAGACTAACTTCGTTGTAGTAAGACCAGTGTCACTTAAGAAAAGATTGGAAGGATCGGAATCCACTTTAACCTAATTCGTGACTAAAGTGTAGGACACTTTTCTGACTACAGGAGGGGAGTTTATAGACGGTTAAAGACTCAGGAATCAAAGAATACTGATGTGTTAAATGTATCTATGACATCCCAAAGGACGAAAGGTCGAGGGGTAATAGTGAGTGAGAAGTAAAGGAACGAAAAGACAAATAACTACATAGGTTCGTCACCTAGAAAGGAGTTCGAAAATAGAAGGAGGTTCCGGAAATGTGTCCTTTAATCACACTTCGTCTAATTAAACCTCTCTTTACATCCCGTCATTAAGACCGTTGTTGATTGACTTATAACATGTAATCTGTAGGGAGGATGATTTTTAGAACTTCGGAGAGAGTTGTACTTCGAAAGGACGGACGGGGAAAGAGACTTTAGAGGTCACAGAACGCGTACAAAAAGAAAAATAACGGAGACGAGTAGATAGTGAGAAGAGGAAAGGTGAGGACTTAGAATACTTGGTTTTGGAACTTGGGACGAAGAAAAAAGGAATTTTGTCGAATAGTTTCATAAAAAAGAAATTTTTCTTCATGTCAAAGGAGTTCTTGATAAAAAATTGGATACATAAAAATAGAACCGTGTACGTAATAGATTAATAGTTTTGGATAATTCAAGATAATATGGTTTCAAAATCACTCTATTAACTGTGTAATCTCTCAATTTATTGAATAGGGTCTAGAAAGTTGGTAAGTCGTCATCTCAGTCTTGGACTATCAGAGTTCATACGGACCTTTTTACGACTACAGTGAGATTGTAGTCGTCCTATGAGAACATTCAGAACGAAGTTTTTAAAAATATTAGTAAAGATAAAGTCCACTGTAGACGACCCCTTTTATTCAGTCATTTCATCGAAACGCACAAATAAGATTAAGATAAGATTATCGCTGTACCTAATGAATTTATAACGTTGGACCACGATCGGAAAAAAATCGAACGTTAAATATAGACCATCTCTAAGATAAAAATTCACCTTCAGTTTTAACAGGGAAATTTCCGTCTCGTAAAACATGTGCACCTGTATCAAGTAAAGTCTCAAAGAGTTGCAACCGTGACGAACGTAAGAACTTATTACGAACGAACATCCCCGACTGTACACATAACCTCTTACAACTCACTATAAGGAGATGAAAGATCTACGGTCTTCTTGGAGGAATCAAGGTTTTGAAAGTCTCTTGGTTTGTTTATAGAGGTCTACAAAGGTTTATCGGAGATCCCAATTTTCACTGGGGTAAACTCTTGGTATCACAATCCAGGTTTTCAGAGGGGTTGACTTATGATAATGTATTCTTTGTGTCTTTCGTATACTACGCAGGCGTGTCCAGACTGTGACTAGTATCACAAACAGTACACGATTTCGTTGATGTCTGTATCGGTAAGTAGTAAACCTGATTACTCCACGAGTACACAGTACCTTCATTATCTTGTTTTTGTGTAACACTTACCGTTCTTAACTCGAATTAGTTGAACTCTGTCAGTGTAGTAGATAAGGTGAGAACAATAAGCCCCTTGCTAGTCTGATGAGGGACAAAGGAGGGATACACACTTACAGAGACTAGACAAGACAGAAACCAAAAGAAGTAGTGATCTTCGACTTAATCAGGTGACTATAAATAGATCACGGAAACCTCATGAAACTTCACGATCCTAAAGATTTGTATTCTACATCTTTCTAATACCTCAGTAGCACGAACAGAACACTTCAGAAAGGTCTCAAGACAAGTACAGACCAGTTACCGACTCAGTAGATGTCATCCAAGTCAGTTAAGAATGAGGAATTTATAGAGCTTCCTGTCTTTACGACACTACATTAAACGAGTAAGGTCTGAAAGTAAGACGACCAAGTCTACTAAAAGACATAGGCCGAACCAATTTAAAGTAAGGGAAAGGAGGACATCCAAAGGAAACACCTATACGCGTATACGGGATTCTGGAGTATCTTTCACTTTCACTTTTCAACGTAGGATGAGTAACATTGGTGTATCTGATATGCCTGGTACCCTAAGAGGTCCGGTCTTATGACCTCACCCACGGGCAAGGGAAGAGGTCCCCCAGAAGGGTTGGGGGTAGAGGATGTAACGTCCGTCTAAGAAATGGTCGACTCGGTGTCCCTTCGGGTTCTTAGTCTCAATCTTCGGTTTTGTTTTTACTCAAAGTGTAAATATTTACACGTACAATTGGAGAGAGAGAAAAAGGAAAATCAAGGGCATTCACTCTAAAAATCAAGATCTATGTAGTGAATACAAAAACTAAGAGACTAATAATTCATGTGGCCATAACTAAAATAAAGTATAAGTTATACATAATGTTAGTTAACATTAAATCACATTACTTTTTAACCTAGATTACATAAATATCGTCAGTACTGGTCTTCCCTTTGGTCTAAAAAGATTGACTTTCTCTTTTGTCTCCAGAAGTGAGTACATCGAAGTTGGAGCTGTTCGGAGAATATGCAGTCTGATTCAAAGTAAGGTAAACCTACTGATCATGAAAACACGAAGATCGTTCTTAGAGATACTAATACATTCTTTTCACTGAGGACACTTACCCTTCGAACCGGGGTACATTTCGTAGTCTTCCTACACTCCTACACTACCAATGTCTTTGACACTTTTGTGTCTATCAAATCCCTTCTCCAGTGAAGACAAATCGAGAAAGAGAGCGAAAGAGAATAGAAATTAGAGATTACACACACGTACGATTCACCGAAGTCAGGACAGGTTGAGCGACTCTGGGATACCTGACATCGAGTCGTCCGAAGAGGTACCCTAAGAGGTCCGTTTTATGACCGCAACCCGAAGGTAAGGAAGAGGTCCCCTAGAAGAACTGGGTCCCTACCTTGGAATCAGAGAAAACAGAGGACGTAACCGTCCACCCAAGAAATTGTGATCGCGGTGGACCCTTCGGGTTAGAAATTATTCTACGACCATTTGGTTTTTGTTTGTTTGTTTTTGATTTCATTTGAGTGGATTATCATTTATGATTTTGTCCCGTTAAAAAGTGTTTGAAAACAATTTAAAGGTTTGTTACTAAAGGTTAGGTTTAATTGTGGAGTAGTTTTCTTGTCCTCGAGTCCAGGTCTCTCTGGTATAGGAAAACCTGAACCTTAGTTCGAATTTGTCTTTTGACTATTCCACGACTGGGTGACGGGAAGAAATTAAACTCTTATTTAACGGTAGATTATCACTCTGACAGAAAAAGGAAGAACGACGACGATGACGACGACGATTCAGTGAAGCCAGTACAGGCTGAGACACGCTGGGGTATCTGCCGTCGGGTGGTCCGAGGGGAGAGGGACCCTGAGACGTCCGTTCTTGTGACCTCACCCAACGGTAACGGAAGAGGTTACGTACTTTCACTTTTCACTTTCACTTCAGCGAGTCAGCACAGACTGAGGATCGCTGGGGTATCTGACGTCGGATGGTCCGAGGAGGCGGGTACCCTAAAAGGTCCGTCCTCATGACCTCACCCAACGGTAACGGAAGAGGTAAATATGACTGAATTTCTTCTGTATACATTTATTGACTGTTCTGCATAAGAATTCTTTCTAATAGATTCTGATAGTAGACGGGGATCTTTCCTCTTCCGAAAAGGGGAAATCAATCGGGTATCATCGGAATTCCTCAAGATGAAAGAAGGTGTTCACTGGCGTGAGGATTGGATTTTACTGTTCCGTTCAAGTTATATCATCATAAGAATTAGGTAGCTCCTTCGTCTCTCATTCAAGATTTGTAAGAATAGTGTTCCCCGTTTTTTTTTTGGGTTGTTGACATAAACACTCTACTGTATACAATTGATTTGAATACCATCATTAGAAGAGTATTGTATACGTATAGAAGAGGATCTCTTTTATATGGGTACGACTAGTGTCGTGGTGAGTCGGTAGAGTTACAATTTACAAGGATAACTTATATAATCGGTATCTTTGGGAGTACTCTCTTATGTATTACATTTTTAACACAAGAGTTTGGATGTTGTAGTATTTTCATAATCTGTTACTTCCTCTACCTTCTAGAACAGATCTACCCTGGAAACTATCTTGTTGACAGAGGGAAATTACTGGTTAGTTCGACAGGACGTACAAGGTTGGTTCTAATAATCTTGAGTCGTGTCTCATAAGTATTAATCGAATAACGGTTGGTAAGACAGAGTCGGACGGTCATTATTTAGAGATTTGACTAGCCAGAATAAACACTTTCAGGAATACCGGGGTTTGATGTCTAATCAACTTTTTTTTTACGGCTATTTCAGCCCTCTGAGACCCAGAAGAACATTTAAGTTATGGAAGAAAATAAATATCTTTGATGACTAAGAATAATTTCTTTTTTTTTTTTTTCATACCCGAAAGGTCCACCACGATCACCATTTCCTGGACGGACGGTTACGTCCTCTGTATTCTCTACTCTCAAACTAGGAACCCAGCCCTTCTAGGGGACCTCCTCCCGTACCGTTGGGTGGCGTCATAAAAACGGACCTCTCAAGGTACATGTGTTCTCAAACCACCTCTGTCAGGTACCCCAGTATTTCTCAACCTGTGTTTACTCGCTGAATCGTCGTCGTACCTAAGAAGTAATACCTAGACAATAATGACTGGTAGAGGGACTTCACTATGTATTTAACACCACGGTTTTTCGTTCTCCATCCAATTAATAACAAGTCACACCGTTTTAAATCCTGAAAACTGAGTCGGGTAAAATGTAGTATTTACCCGGACACCATGGACTTCATTTTATTTTTCATGTGAGTTCAACGACACTATTTCGAAAGTTGATAAGCACGTCCTCACTATAGTTCTCAGTTCACTTTGATATTTATTGGTAGTTCCGAAAGAAATTAGGTTATAAGATTGTGGAGAGTGTGTTTGTTGAAATTGTCAAATCGTCTCAAGTCTATTTTTATTGAACTTACAAAGAAATAAAAAGAAAGGACTATCTCTATCCCGTATCATTTTTGTTATCGTTATATCATAGTGTAAATTTTTTTACTTATTTTTCTTATTCATATCTTCTATATCTAATTGATGTAAAACCTAATAAAAATCATGGAGTTCATTGTCAGGAGTATCGGAGATCAGTAACAACTCAAATCGGTCCCTTTTATTACCTTTTTCAGATCTTGTGATAATCCTCGAAAAACAAAAATAAATAAATAAATAAATAAAAATAATCTCATATTAACGAAATGTCACAACGTAATCAAAGACGATTGATAGTAATTAATAGTAACACTTCACTGAGTGTCACTACTAGACTCCATCAAAGTAATTTTACATAAGAATTTCAATTATAGTTTAATATTCGTATCTTTTTGGAGGTATGACCCGGTAAATAACTCCCGACATTCGGAGACGTATTCGCACGATTCATAAGACGGATAAACTGAAAAAGGAAGAAACAAAGGGGTGTAGACAGGGGAGTGTTGGTTTTGTCGGTGTATGTCCGGGTGGACGAAAGGTACGTGGACCTGAGGTAAATTTTCTTTAGAACAAAAATCTGTGTCTCCCTTTTTCTTTCCTTACATTTACTTCTCCCACCGAAGTTCTACTTCGATTTCTGAAATTCCCTTCAACTAATCCACCTGTAACCTTGGTGACTCACATACGTCATTTTAAACTGATAGAATAAAAAGTAAAAAAAATTCACTGGGTGACTCAGACATATCCGATATGAACCTTAAGGAAACATTTGCATAACAATGTGCACGGACGAGTCAGTACGGACTGAGAGACACTGGAACACCTGACATCGGACGGTTTGAGGAGAGAGGTGCCTTAAAAGTCCGTTCTTGTAACCTCACCTAACGGTAAAGGATGCGATACATTTACATATTAGTGAAGATCCAAACGAAGTACCGACCACACGCACCGTGTAACATAGTCAACACTTAAATCGAAAAATTTCAAAAATTTATATATTCTAAAATAGAGTGCATAAACTTGTCAAGACTACGACCCTCCCTAACCCCCGTCCTCCTCTTCCCAGTTGTCTCCTACTCAAACGACCTACCGTAGTGACTGAGCTACCTGCACTCAGACTCACTTGAGGCCCCCGACCACTACCTGTCCCTCCGGACCGCTCGACGCTAAGTACCCCAGCGTTTCTCAGCCTGCGTTGACTCGCTAACTTGACTTGCCTTGACTACTGAAGTATTTATATAATAAGGATCCATTTTGACCCAGTCAAAAATTTTGCCTTCCTCATTTACATTTCGATTTCGAGATCTTTCAATTTATAATGTCCTTCGCATATCTAATCTCCCCCATTAACTACCTCTGTTACATACTTCCGGACTGTAAGTCTGTTTGAACCATCACAATTAAGAAACGTCAGTCATCGGTGACGGTTCGTAATCCGAAGGGAAGACGTCGGACACCGATTCATTGACCCTTCTCATTATTTTCCCATTCTATTTCATATCTTATCTGACACAACGGAACAATAAAGAAGGGGGTTATATAATCCACTACTTTCCAAATCACATGTATCGAAACTTAATTTTATAGATATATATATATATATAAAATTTAAAGGAAGTACTTACCGTAAAGAAATGAAAGTCCGTGGTTATATATAGGTCACATGCGACAAAGGAATCGAAAAGGAGGAAATCGCGAAGTAAAAGGTTTAGAAAACACCTTGGCTGACAGGGTCACAGAGAAAGAAAGGGGAGTTGGAACTATTAGTCATGAAACCAAAGGAATGTCAGGTACAACGTCCCGACTCTTCGTCTATTTTGTCAGAACCGGTTCAACCTGTTCTACAAATTTTTATTTTGCATGACACTCGACGTTGACTTATTTCGGGTTCCCAGTTTCATTAAAGGGAAACGTATTATCGACGGAATGAGTCTACTTTTAAGCGTTATACTTCACACGACATCTTTTGTGTGAGTGAGTTAAAAAGGAACGTTTAAGTTTTACTACAATTTTAACCTAATGATCTCAAAAGATGATAGTGTAAACCTTATTAAAGTATAAAACTGAAAAAATAAAGATAGGGGGGGAAAAAAAAACCACAAAAGAAAATCAGAGGAAAGGTTAGAATAGTTACTACTTAAATTCTTTTCTACTAAAGCCTGTTCTAAATGTAAAGAACGTAACGCAGAACTGCCACTAAAACAAAATCAACCATTGACGAAACATAAAAACTTTTACTCGGACCGGGAGGAGAGAGGGTAGAATCTTTGCGTTGTTTACTTTATTTTGTACTCCCTCTTAGTTTTACTATACAAAAGGAAGAAGAAAAGTCTACCATTCCAACTTCAATGTTTTCTTCCGCACTTCGACACGTGGTACCCAGGACCTTTTCACAAACCTCTCAACCGATAGGAAATGTTGACATGGGCCTGCCGCTGGCAGTTTTCATTCCGATAAATTTTTTTTTTTTTTTTCGGAAAGTCACAGAAGAAAGGAAACTAGACACTTCACAATCAATTATACGGAGAACTAAAATTAGAAATATTAAAATAATTAGATCGAAGATTAATAACGAATCGCTATGTAAACTAAAAATAGGATTTCTCATTAACAATTGTAACTCAATTTAAAACAACGACTGAATAAGTTTCTTGGAACTTGAGTATTTAATCGCAAATATTTTATCGTGAGATACTTAATATTAATTTGGCCTCGTTCTACAACGTAAAAGACGGAATTTCAGAGTCTTAGTATAAATTCATGTAAAATACATAGATAGATAAAGCCCAACGAAAGGGGTGTATTTGAAGTGAATAAGTAAGTCACCAAATCTTTTTAATTCTCCTCTTTACAGAAAGCAGAGTAAGTTTGGGACTCATTCTATAGGACTTAAGATCTTAACGCAGACTCATATAAGAACAGAAGTCGACGAGTAGTTCGACATATAATATTGCAAAAAGAAAAGATGACTAACTCGAATAAAATTCAGTTCCGTTATTTCGTCGAACAAAGGGATTAAAATGTACATACACATATATACTAAAGAGATCGTTGAAAATAACGAACCGTCTTCGTCGACGTTATCAATCTTCCTTTTCTTCAAACAAAATTTATAAGGAAGAAGGACTCATGTCCTACATTACTTACACATTGTCTGTCTCGACCTTCGGTTTCGGCTGTTACCTTCCAGGTCTCGTAAAAGTCCGTCTTTACACATAAATTACAAACTTTTCAAGAAGACTGTATCATAGGACACTTACTAACGTTAGTGTAATGAAACTGATCCAACACAGTAATTTTGTTAGGGCAACCGTTCTACTGTTAATTTAACAATAACAATTAAAATAGACTCACAGTGACTACCAAAACATATAACGAGAAAAGGAGAGTCTTCATACCGTGTATTGACTGTTATACTGTACTTTTGAACCCAACATTTCTTGACTTCTTACGTACCGGTCGATCAGCGTTTAAGAATGTCCAGAACAATCACTTAGTGGAAAAATCAGTGACTTTAGCGACGGTGTAGTCACCGTTGACCCCGGGAATATTTTAGTCAGAAAGAACTGCAAAACTAAGAACTACAGACTCTTGTGCCTTGAGAAAACTAACTATCCGTGACGGTACAAAAATAAAGTACACTAGTAAATTAATATACTGAGTCTTATTACTTCGGGTTACTTGGTATTGTCTAAAACGGTCTTGAATTTGAGTGACCCTTTCACAGAGTTGATCTCTTTTCTCGTCACCACTGAGGTAATCCACTTGTCTAAAACGATAGTACGAAGTAAAACTACTCTTTATATAACGGAAATCCCGTTTTTACCCGGTACTATTGTGGAAACCTAATTTTATTCGAAAGAGACTTAACACTTATGAAAAAAGTCCAAAATTTTATGGATTGACTATTTTTTATAAAAAATATACGACGAGTAAATTAGATTGATTTCGGAAGGTTTCCGTTTGTTGACTATCATTCTACCACGAATTAGAACACTTTATAATTTAACAATAATTTCTTTATGAAATTTGACTTATCTTATAAATTTACTTAATATATCGGGTTCTTTAAAAAAACAATTCCACTAACGAACCGAAGTACTTTCAGCTAAAAGAATAATTCAAGAATATTTTACGACAAGTAAACATGAGCGGAGACAACAAGAATACAAACTATTTAAATTCATCTGTAATACGTAGACAAGTCGTTGTTCCGTGATCCACAACTTACGTTTAATATTAGGAGTGATAAAACCCCATTCTTAAAATAAATAGTAATTTCCCTTACTCGTTACCTAGTACAAGAAATTAAGTCTGAGTATACAGAGTACACACACTCACACAAACACACACACAAGTAGTACGGGGGAATTCCACACCTCCTACATAACTCTTCTCAGATACCAATTAGTACACGTTTATGTAGAGACGTAAATAACCACGTCTCTAAAACACGTACGGATTCCCTACAATAGATAATTGGAGACTTACAGCACACTCTTAATATTTCACACTTATTTCCAGTAAACAGTAAATCCTGGAAAACACGGTAGAAGATATGACAGTTCCCTCTAACAGGAATGGTTGACCTCCGAATTTGTGATAAAATTTAAATTCAATATGAGAGTTCGTCTAGTGAAATATTGAGATTAATCTAAGGTAACATAATCAAAATAGTTTACTGGTGTTAGTCACGATAGAGTGAGAAATGTACACTATAAAAAAATCACAGGAATAAACCAAAAAGTCTAGGTGAACAAATAGTCTTAAGTTTGAATACAATAGAGAATAGATATAAAAAACATTGGTAACAAAACGGTCACCACTGGTAAACCTCATTGAAAGTTTTAACTAAGTAGATGAACCCACGTCATCTGAAAATTCAGACTCCTTCAAGGGGAAGGATAAATTAGTGAACAGATCGGAGTGCAAAAAGGAAGAGTGAATGGACCGAAAAGGGAGTGAATGGAGAAAAGGGGATAATAGTGAAAGTACTAACTTTTACAACTACTAGAGAGAAATAGAAAGAGGGATCTAGTCGGACTCTCGACGGATCCTAAAATCACGTAAAAATTAACGTGTCAGTAGTGTTTGAAATCCACCGTAAGTTCTCGAGGAGTTACATGCCCTCAGAAGAAAAAGTGCTCTTATTGAAAAACTATAACATAGTCCGGAACTTATTTAAGGTCACTGAAGGAGACGATTACTTACACTGGGTTCGTGGACACCCAACCGAAAAAAAAAATTCATCCTATACTAAAAAAAATATAACTTTATATTACTTACATATTGCAATATAATCAAAGTCTATATGTACTAAGTTATACACTTATATGACGTTTTGTTAGAGGTGTTATGGGTAGGTCAATTATAGGTAGTGGTATATAGTAATGTTTTAAAGAAAAGAACACTAATCTTGAAAACTCAAGACGAAACCATGATCGAAAATTTATACGTTGTATCATAATTGAGATCAATGATACACATGTAATATAGGAGTCCTGAATAAAATTTTAACCTTCAAACATGGTAAACTGGAGAAACTGAGTAAGATGGGGGGGAAGTGACGGGCTAGGAGTTGGAGACCGTCGGTGGTTAGACAAGAGACATAAACTTTAGAAAAAAAAAAAAAATTCTAAGGTGTATATTCACCCTAGTATCACCACGAACAGAAAGAGACAGACTGAACAAAGCGAATCGTATGACGGGAGTCACAAGTAGGTACAACATCGGGTACCGTCGTAAAGGAGGAAGAAATACTGTCATCATCACAAATATACATGTGGAGTAAAAGAAATGGATAAGTAGTTACCTATGTGTCCAATAAAGACAGAACCGACAACATTTACAATCATTACACTTACAATTGTACACCCAAGTATAGAGAAACCCATAATCACAACAAATAAAGAACTTATTTATAGGTCTTCACCTTAACGACCTGGTCTCTCATAATTCTCAGAAGCAAAAAACTCTTGAAGGTATGACAAGGGGTATTACCGGTGTGGCGAAATACTAGGGTGGTTTTTACCTACTCCAAAAGGAAAAGAGGTGTGGGAACGGTCGTGAACAAATAAAGAACAGACAAACTTTTGTCCGTAAGATTGTCCACTCTCCACTATGGAGTGACACTAAAACTAAAAGTAAAAGGATTACTAATTCACTACAACGTGTAGACTAGTACACGGAAGACCGATAGTCATACAGAAATCCTTTACAGATAAGTTTACGCGACCGGTGGAAGATTAGTTTAACAAACAAAATAAACAACTATAACACAACATACTCAAGAAATATATAAAACCTATAAGTCAAGTCAGGTCAGTGAGTCGACAAAGGCTGAGAAACGCTGGGGTACCTGATGTCGTACGAACCAAAGGGACAGGTAGTGGTTGAGGGCCTCAAATGAGTTTGAGTACAAGTATCGCAGCCACTACGGTAGGTTGGTAGAGTAGGAGAGAGTGGAGGAAAAGGAGGATGGGAGTTAGAAAAGGTCATAGTCCAGGAAAGTTTGCTAAGTCAAGAAACGTAGTCCACCGGTTTCATAACCTCAAAGTCGAAGTCGTAGTCAGGAAGGTTACTCATAAGTCCTAACTATGAAGTCCTACCTGACCAACCTAGAGGAACGTCAGGTTCCCTGAGAGTTCTCAGCAGAGGTTGTGGTGTCAAGTTTTCGTAGTTAAGAAACCGCGAGTCGGAAGAAGTGTCAGGTTGAGAGTGTAGGTATGTACTGATGACCTTTTTGATATCGGAACTGACCTGCCTGGAAACGACCGTTTCATTACAGAGACGAAAAATTATACAACGGATCCAACTAGTATTGTAATTGAGTAGTCTACGTACTAAACTTTCATTAAAGAAAGGGATAGGACTTCCAACAGAAAAGTAAAACAACCGAAAGAAATGAGACGTCTGTCAAAAATCAAACTATATCGCTGTGAATGACCCAAAACGAAGACAACGAAAACGGAAACCACAATTTAGGTTCCTTAGTAGAGGGTCTGACTAAAGTTCCGTAAATGGTGAATACAAAGGAACATCCTCAAAATACCAAAGTTCAGAATGAAAGTACAGAAATTAGGTTTTATCCATAAAATAATTTCGATGGTTAACTGTATACGAGATTTAATACTAATATTCTAACAAGTATCATTAGGTCGATTTTCTTGATACCATCAAACTTCGTTCGATAAACAAAAAGTGGACCCTTTTTAGAAGACCCTAAGAAGACTCTGATTTATTTTCATATGGTAAACAATAATACCAGTATGGTCCTCCTTCTAGACTATCGTGGTTCTTTTTATAAAAAATCTCGGTTTTGGTATCACTATACCCCCTACCCCACCCTTTAGGTATAATACAATGTCTTTTAGATATGATCATTAGATGAAAATAGAATATTTTGTAACTAAGAAGGAGACTCCTTACTCTTATATGTTTATACATTTTTATTATAACTATCGTAGATTGTCTACGGAACCTAATAAGTACTGAACACACGTACAATTCAGTGAACCACACAGAGAAACACTGTGATACCTGACATCGGACGGTCCGAAGAGACAGGTTTCACAAGAGATCCGTTCTTATGACCTCACCCAACGGTCAAGAAGGAGGCCCCTTAGAAGGGATGAGCCCCTAGCTTGGGAGTGGAGATACAGCGGACATAACCGTCCACTCAAGAAATGGTAATCACGGTGGACCCTTCGGGTAAGTACGGAATTTATTCAAGTTCCCAAAAAAAAAAAAATTAACACTATACTTTTATCAGTGAAATTAACGTATATAGGTTAATGTTCGTAAGGTCTATGGTACCCATCCCTTTTTTTATAGTCAACAATATAAACTAAAGATATTGTGGTTTGTTACAACAAACTTAAAGTGTAAAAACAGATTTATAAAATTCTACCATATTTGTTTCCTCGTAAAATGGTAGGTAAAAGTTTACGGTACTTCCTATCCTTAAAGATTATATAAGTAAGTTATGGGTACCGAATGAGTTAAGGGTACGGATCTTCGTATAGTAATAGTACAAAAAGATTCACAGTAAGGACCGACACTAAAGTGGAAGTGGTGGGAGTGTCGATTCCGTTATCGTTAAATGTGAGTGGGACCCGGAGAATGGGATGCAGATACGGGGTCCAAGAGATTTTAGTGTTTTTACCTCTACAATGACCTTTGTATCCTACCTACTCCGTGAATGACTTGTCACTCTCTCTACCTCATCATGTATCGGGCAGACATGTGAACGGATTTTGCACGGAATAAAAATGGACCCAAAGAGTGTCGGTCAAGAGTGTTGATGTGTTCTTAAAAAACTCCAAACTTGGTGTACGAGAAACGAGTCTGAAGTCAACATGTACTTAAAGATAAAAACGGACTTCCACGACTTAACTTCGAACAAGGAGAATGAAACTCACAAGGTGACTTTCACGGGGTTTGGAATCGGTTATATATTAAGTGTATTAAGTAAGTTTCTCTGAGGTTATTTTTAGGTTCTGATTTTCAAGAGAGAAACATCCTTTTGTAGGACCATGGTCTAATCCCACTAATGGTATATGTTCAATGGACGTTTTACCGAAACCATCCACATTTTCGAGAAAACACTTACCTGAACCCGTTTTATAGACTTATTAAGAAAGAGGAATCTAATAAATATGTTCATAAAATTTTAAGGAGTCATGATGTCATGATTGTGTTTTCTTGGAATTTATAGGAATGTCCTTTAAGCTGTTTAACCCTGAACTTATTACTTATTGTAGACTAAATTACATTTATGAAAGTTGAAAGGTATGAAATTGGAAGGACTCTATAAACATTTCCCCCCTTCGACTCGTTAATTCTATAAAGTGACACAGTTTCTACAAAAATTCTTGTTCAACTTTCCAAATCTAAAAGACAAATAAAAACAAAAATTTTATCTCAACTCACACACGTCATTTTACCGAACACAAAAGGGAACGTCCAGACAAAGTTTGTGACGTAATAAGTTGGACTGAATTCTTTTAGACGGTTGACAATTTTGGGATTTTTCTACTTAACCCTTTTTTAATTTTCTTAAACTGAGATTAAAGAACGAGTTTATTGAGATACGTGATATTTACATTACGGATGTGGAGAGTCCAGTTGTATACCACGAAAAATAACCATTTCTTTACGTTCCTTACTTACGGTCAAAATAATGACTATATTTCCTTGGAATCTACTTCGAGAATCTCACCGACATTTGGAACTGTCAAAGGATTCTACTGATATAGTTCTTCATTCGTTAATGTATCGAAAATCCTTTACGGTAATATCACAAGGTATTTCACGGTAAAAATACTATTGCTAAAAGTACAACATTTTTACTTGGTTGTAACAGACGGTCATGTTCGTCAACTGTACACACGTCAATAATGGACCCCAAAATTACTGGCCCTCGTTGGTGTATGACAGTACGAGGGACACCCGGTCACGTTTCCGTCTCCTCTATTGACGCAATTACTCTGTCAGAGACAAAATAGAAGTTCTCCGTCTAATTTTTCTACGTACGAAACGAAAGAGGGTCGGGCTACTTACGAAATGTGGTTCTTGGGACTTCCTCCTGTGTTGTAGTTGAATCTACTATTTCTGATCTTTATACTGGGACTAACGTCTTTCTTATCGAGTCATTGAAGGGTCCTCAACAGCAATAACAGTGGTAGGACCTGTTACTTTGTTCGTCTACTAATACCGTAGTACAACTTCTTCGTCCATATGAACAAATCACTGAATTAAGCTATTAGAAGAAGCATCATATTAAAAGGTAGTGTAACCAGATAATTTCTTATGACACTTTTAATCATTGTATTTAGGTTATTAGGGATTCTTTATTTAAAGAAATTATTCCTTTCGTTGAGTGTTCCATGGTTACTACTATATTGTCTACTCGTATTTGTTTATCCGGACGTTTTCGATAAGACACGTAAGTAATTGTCAATAATTTGATTATAGAAAAAGAAAATCTCCGACTTCGAGAAAAAGATCAAAGAAAACCACCTTTGAAAATACTAATCTTAACTAAATACTAAATATGAATTGATAAATGTCTTTTTTTAGATTTAGATCATAACTGAGTCGGACAGTTCATCCGTATACAATCGTCACGAAGAACCCTATTTTTGTTTTGGGAGAGTGTCAGATTCCTTCCGTGATCATGAATTAAGGAAGAACGTACCCTCGTACGATTTAACGAAGTCAGTACAGACTAAGAAACTCTGGGGCACCTGTTATTGGACGGTCCGAGGAGACAGGTACCCTAAGAGGTCCGTTCTTATGACCTCACCCAACGGTGTGGGAGGAGACCCCCTAGAAGGACTGGGTCCCTAGCTTGGGCCCAGAGAATACAGAAGACGGAACCGTCTACCCCAGAAATGGTGATTATTGTGGACCCTTCGGGGATTAAGGAAGATTTCAACCTATTTAAAGAGAAAACAAGGTAGGAAAGTAATCAGTTAGTAACTTATGAAACAAAGGATATACCTCAGTTATCAGTCCGACATTGACCCCATAATAATAAAAAATTCTTAGTACCCATCAAATTATCATTTAAGATATGTTACCCGTTCCTTCCGACTAAAAAAAAATTGATTAAGATATTAGGACGTCTGAACCATTAAAAGGGTGTTTCTGGACGTAGTATTTTCTCGAAGGTGTGTCATGTTTCAAACACACAAAATCTGTATAATTTGGGAGTAAGTAAGTAAGTAAGGTATTAAACTAGTCTCCACTAAAATCATAAATGAGTTGACTAACTTTCTTATTTTTCTTTTTATGATTCTAGTTATAATGTATAATACATTAACAAGAAATTTAGAAAGGACGTAACTCTACCTAAGGGTTACTTACGAGTCATCATTTCTACCTATTGTTCACGTTAATTGTAGTATGATCTGAGTCTCTAAGCCCCTACCCACTACCATACACAATTGGGGTAAAATAATGACTTCGTTGACCTCTGGGTCTCGATCAAAGTCTCCCTCCCGGTCCTCAAACTGTCTTGAAACTACACTACATCGACGGTGTCTGGAATTTTAAACCAGACATCAAGGGCAAAGAAATTTCGTTTTTATGTAGGTATCCTAATAAGGACAACCGGAGTCCTGAGAGAAAAGTACCTTTCAATGTGTCATTAATGTTAAGTGTTCAGTGTCAACAAAATAAAAAATTAAAAGTTTAACATTGTGTACCTGAGTGTAATTCATGGAGACAATAGTTTTATTACTTAACACACTGTATGATTTCTTTCCTAGTACTCGAATTTTAGAATCTCTGTGTATTACTTGTCAGTTTTGGTTCGTTTCCTAAATTAAATACGTCAAGTAACTTTATGAATTACTCACAAAGTACCTTACTTTAAAATAAGTCATAAACTCTGTAGTGATTCATCAATATATAAAAAAGATATTTGGATTATCAGTTACTTAAAGAAATTTCATCCTTAATACTTATGTCCCGTTAATTTTTTAACTCGTACTTATTTTTTTATTTAAAATTTTTTATAAAAACATGTAATGTTTGTATGATGTTCCTTTTTATAACTCAGTACAGTTTCCACGAACGGAAGCAAAAAGGGAAATTAAAGGAGACGGATCTTCTTTGTATTAGAGTCGTTAAGTAACCACTTAGACTCTATGAATGACACAGATATCCTACAGGAAACGACGGACCTATTTAAAGATTCATTAGTACTACAGACACGAAATACTAAGGGTCGGACAGTAAGTCAGTAAGAAATTACAGGAGGAGTTTTATGGGATCACATTATCCACTCGGTCCGACAAAGACTAAAAAGTCCACTCTTTTACCACTGTTCTAACATCTCAGGTAATTACGATCAAGTAAATGTTTCGGAGACTGTTTAAATCCATCGTGAGAAACCTCTTGAAAACGATATCCGTGGGGAGGAAAGGAGGAAGGGCCACACATCTGAAGACTTAGTCCGGACGTTAAACGGATGATGAGATACGTATTTTACACCTGAGAACTAATCCCTTGAAGTCTACAAATCATGTTACAAATAGTTTCACCAAATAGTTTACCGTTGGTAGTTGTAGTAAATCCATGAACGTTTGAGACACCGTAAGAGGTAGGTAACTAAGTCTCAAAAAACTCATCCCGTGTGATTAGACACATTTTGTTCGGGAGACCCACTAAGAATACCTAGATTTCAACTCCTGGGGACTAGACCTGGGAGCCACACGAATTAAACATAGTTGGATTTGCATCGTGTGAGAGGTACGTAGTTTAACAAATACACCTTCATAAATTTTCTTTTTAAACTTGTAGTATTATTCACCAAAATAAGAACGACAGCATTCAAAAAGGGAAGAAAACAACGACAGATCGTCTCTATGCATCCTTTTCAATGAAAAGATAAAAAGTCATTTTGTCGGAGTCGCCTTCTCATAGTTGTAACACGTCTAATAATTGTATAGGAAAACTTCTTATCACTCTCCATGTAATTTTCTTGTCCAACTCTCCCTTCCTTTTTAAATTTTTTAGTACCCGCCGACCCGGTGCAACAATTGTTCTCATTGAAAATCTAAAAAACCGAAACGACCGATCGTGTAACCATCCTTTTGTCTTGTTTCTCTTTCAAAATAAACTAAAACAACAAAAAGTACGAGTACTGACACCAAACCTAATTTACTCTTTTGTTTACACATACCTCCATAACTTCTCTTGGTGAACTCACCCACTACAGACTTATTCCCCTTACAAAAAGTGACTATCAATTTAGGTCAGGTAACCTGGTTAGCACCTTTTCCAGGAAAGCTCAACCACATCCACTAGTAACTAAAGATTAAGTACTTCTCTCGGGTCCTTCAGGTTCTACCTAACGTATAGAGAATCACAGACTAATAATCTTCTATTTCTTTGTAGGTACCCAGTGTCAGGAACTCTTTCTTTACTCCTCAAGGAACCTTAACTCTGTACATGTCTAGACTCCGGACCTCACGACGCCCTACATCCATTCCTTCACTCGACTAAAGACGGCCCATAACTCTTGACTCAAAAGTGACACTTACACCGTCTTCAATCCGTCATAGGTGAAGAGTCTTTCCGTCCCTCCGTTTCCAGTTCTTTAAGATACCGAATCCTTCGACTCGCAACAGAAGACGTACCACAAGAAACGACGAACATAAGAGGTTTCCCGTTAGACAGAATGATTATTATGTGTGAAGTATGGGAGTATTCAGGAGGACACAGATTGTCTCGTTGAAAAATAACTGAACTTTTGTAACAACAGATATCGAAAGACTCACCCTAGTTTTCACAACAATTTTGATTGAAGTATTGACTTAAGAAATAAACGTTTTACTTCAAGTACCTCACTCAACCGCATACTTTAGATTCTCTTGTCCAAAAACATCAAGGTCTCGTCGGAGACCCTCGGGGTAGGTACTGGGACGTAGGCGAATGATAAGTAGGGAAGAATGAGGAGGGAGACCCAATTCATATCGTAACCTATCGATAAAAATTCAAGTCGAGTCCATTGTGTCAACTTTTGGTGACGAGGTCAACTTAGGTTCAAATAAAACGCAAAGATTCATCACCATTAAGAAATAAAATACAGGGATGTGAACCGATAGTCGTTATAGACATTGGAAGTGTCACCAGGACGGGGTGTCACACCACATCGTGGTAACGTCCATATTGTGGTAACGTGTTCATTCCGAATTCTTCGAATGAATGCCAGTGTGTAGACCTAACGATTTGATATGGAGATAGAACCGTCAGGGGTGATTCTGTGACTTACTTGATGTAGTAGAGTTGGAAACAAAGACCGTCAGCTGTCTATTTCTAGGTCGAAGTAGACATCGTAGAAGTAAGTAGTTCCTAAAGAATCTGAGGTTGGTCTAGAGTACTAAGTGACGATTTGTGGACCTCTCGTTAATTCTATAAGTATTAGACGAATCGTATCTCTCTCTATCTAATACTTGACAAGACCGTTTGTTCTTCAATTCTTTTACCTCCTTAAAACTCGCCACCTCTTGAGGGATAGTTACCCGTAACCGTCCGAAACACCTCCTCTATCTGTATCTGAACACGGTTTTAATCTCCTCTCAAGTCTCCAATCCTAGACATTAGTATGACGGACCTAAGTCTAATTTTTTTTTAAAAAAAAAATAACTTCCTATTAACGAAATGTCTTGAAGCAATAAAAGACAGTTTGGAGTTGTAATTAGTCGGTATCCATATGTATATAGGGGAGGGAAAACTTGGAGGGAGGGTAGAGGGAGGGGTAGGGTGGGGAGATCCAACTTAGTTTCGGGGACAAACTCAAACGACTCGGTATGTCGTTTAAGGACAACCAATAGATAAAATGTACGACAGATCTATCGTATAATTTTTCGTCTCTGTAATGAAACGGTTGTTTCCAGGTAGATCAGTTCCGATACCAAAAAGGTCACCAGTACATACCTACACTCTCAACCTGACACTTCTTCCTACTCGCGACTTCTTAACTACGAAAACTTGACACCACAACCTCTTCTGAGAACTCTCAGGGAACCTGACGTTCCTCTAGGTCGGTCAGGTAGGATTTCCTTTAGTCAGGACTTATAAGTAACCTTCCTGACTACGACTTCGACTTTGAGGTTATGAAACCGGTGGAGTACGTTTCTCAACTGAGTAACCTTTTCTGAGACGACGACTCTCCCTAACTCCCGTCCTCCTTTTCCCCTGTTGTCTCCTACTCTACCGACCTACCGTAGTGGCTGAACTACCTGTACTCAGACTCACTTGAGGGCTGAACTACCTGTCCCTCCGGACCACACGGCGTTTCTCAGCCTGTACTGACACACCGACTTGACTTGACTTGACGGGACCTTTATTTAAGAAGTCATGGTAAAAAGATCTAAGGTATATACATACAATCTTATACTATAAATAGAAAGAGAAAGACTGAGTGAAGTGAGATATTATCCAAAATCCAAGTAGATGGAGTAGTCTTGACTGAGTCTACACAAGGAAAAATACCGACTCATTATAAGGTAACACAAATACATGGTGTTGAAGAAATAGGTACGTAGACAGTCACCTGTAGATCCGACGAAGGCACAACATTTATCACGACGTTACTTATTACCCTGTGTACACAGAAAAAGTTGGGACCAAAGAAACCCCATATACGGATCCTCACCCTAACGACCCGTTATACCACCAAAATAAAGATCAAAAAATTCCTTAGAGGTATAATAGAAGGTATCACCGATATAGTTAAATGTAAGGGTGGTTGTCACGTTCTTACAAGGGAAAAAAGGTGTGGGAGAGGTCGTAAATAAACAACTGAAAAACTACTCCCGGTAAGACTGACCACACTCCACTATAGAGTAACTAAACGTAAAGAGGTTATTACTCGCTACAACTCGTAGAAAAGGACACAAACAATCGGTAGACATACAGAAGAAACCTCTTTACAGACAAATCCAGAGAAAGGGTACAAAACTAACCCAACAAACAAAAGGACCATAACTCAACATACTCGACGAACATATGAAACCTTTGATTAGGAAACAGTCAACAAAGTAAACGAAAATAAAAGAGGGTAAGGCTCCTAACAGAAAAGTGGAAGGAATATCAAAAGAAACGACACGTTTTCGAAAATCTAAATTAGTACAGGGTGAACAAATGAAAACAAAAATAAAGGCAATGAGATCCTCCACCCAGTGTCTCCTAGAACGAAACTAAATACAGTAGCTCACAAGACGGATACAAAAGGAGACGCTCAAAATATCACAGACTAGAGTGTAAAATCCAGAAATTAGGTAACCTAAGTCTAAGAAATCGTGAATGATCGACACACGGAAACCCTTTTATTAAATTACAAAGACCCAGAGTCGAAAAAATGGAAATTTTATCATTCCTGGACGGAATTCTGATTCCGTTTCTAATTTATTCCCTTACGGACACTTTCCGAATCACATCGTACATTATGTAAATTATTTATGACAATCCAATGTCAACAATAGTGTCGATTTTGATATTTTCGTATTTTCCTAAGTCATTCATCAACTCTGGCGGTAATAAAAATCTGGACTCTTCATGAACATCTCCTTGGACCTCGTGTCGAACTTTAGGTGAGTAGGTCTTCGTATTCTTTCCGTTTCCTGGTACAGAGGTCTCGGACCTCAGGGATGTTCCTAGGGTCTGGAACTCTATGACGGTGGAGGTAATGTCGGTACTGGGTTGGTCAAACCAAGTCCACACATGAAACTTACTTGGTTATACTTTTTGGGATCGTAGTTTTGGTTAGATGTCCATCCTTACAACCCCTGTCACTAATATGTTCGACCCGTACGGTTATGTCGACGAATCTCCGTACCGCAATCTGACATTTCTTCATTCCTCTTAACTACACAACAAACTTCAGGATGACAATAGTGAATTGAGGACCCGTCTTAAGCGACGTGAAGACACTCTTTACGAATACAAACACCCTCCAAACGCGTCAGGACTCATCCGTGGGTCAACAACAAGTCGACGATTCAGGATAGACTGAGAAACACTGAAGTACCTGAGATTGGACGGTCCAAAGAAACAGGTACCCCAAGGGGTTCGTTCTTATGACCCCTCTCAACGGTAAAGGAAGAGGTCCCTCCGTGATCATGTAGTTCCGGAACGTGTTTAATTCTTATATACCGATAACCGGTACGGAAGTTTTACAGTCAATAAAAGTTTTGATGATAAAGTAGTTTGTTGTGGGTAACAAAAGTAAAATTCCACGTCAGACCTTTAAATTCGGAAGATTACACATTAAGGAAACAGCGACTAATAGAATCCTCTGTGATTAGAGAACACATAAATGGTGTAAGAAAGACCTATTTATACGACCACTACCGGTGTGAAGAGGATTCTTACCAGTTTTAGGACGGGGAGGATAGGGAGTTGTCGATTGGTTCAAAGCATAGGAGACCCGTTTCGGAACGGTAAAATAGATACCTAACTTAAATAGTTAAAGACCAAATGGATTTTAATATCAGTGAGGTTCTTTAACAAGTATAGGGAACAGAAAGTAACAGTAAATTATGAAACTCCTTCTTTATATTAGTAAATTTAGCTTAAACGGTGACTATATGTTGGTTAATTTGAATAGGTGCTTTGAACTCATCTTGTCCTTTGTCGCTCCACTTTTTTTATCCTTTTTCTTGAGAGTGGTTACACTTTATTCGATATACGTCGTGTTTTCATTAGGTACTTCAAAATTCTGGTAGTTCTATAATCTTTATTTCGAATACTTTACGATTTATAGAAGACTCAGAGTTGGAACTCAACCTTTTTTGTCTGTAGTTCTTAATTAAGAGAAACATTAATATCCTGATTATTTTTACCTTTACTTGAATCTACAAACCCTCAAAATTTTCGTCTATTCTACGAACCACAGAATCTAAATTTTTCTCTTTTATGATTTACTCTCTACCTTAGAAATAAAATGTCTAAGAGACTTAGAGGATGAACAAGAAGGACAAATAGTCAGTCTTTTTGAATTCTAAACTTGTCGTCGTTAATTAATATTTTCGTCGTCCTTATTAAAAAACCAATACTCAAAAAAGGGATTATAAAGTAACTTAATTAAATCGTACGGAAAATGTAAATTTTTATAAAGAGACTAGTAGTTTTACTGTATAAATCTTTTTCGTATTCTAAAAAAGATGTAGTAAATATTACGGTGATGGGTCTTTCCTATGAATCTTGTAAAAGATGAAGGAAGGAAAAGAAGAATTGACAGAATTCTCCAATCTGGTGTAACGAACCGAAAAATTGTGTATTCGAATTAAGACTTACAATTAGTAAAGAAGTATCAACCATGGACAATGGTGACAAAAATTCCAAAATAAAACCCAGTTCCACCGACCTAAAACAAAAGTAAAAGAAAAATTCGAAAAGTGAACATACCATTGTAAAAGAGAAAAAAACACAATAATAAGAACCAGAAGGTCAAAAAAGACAAGGTAAAAACGGTAGACGAGAACTACATGTGTAAGAGGAACCAGGTACGTTGAACTATTGACCTTGATCTTATAATTATGACACATAAGCACAAAGTACTTATCAAACTTAATCTCCGACAATATGTACGGGAAACAATTGTCCCAACTACTTTCATCTTATCGTCCACCACTGCTATCGTCACTATAGAAAGATGTCTGTTACAAGTCGTCGAATAGAGCACCAACCGAACCGTGTCGAAGGCTCGTAAACTCCAAAGTCAAAAAGGGTCACAAACAGTACTATAAGACTTTAAGAGACAATCCTGGATCTTCAAAATGTATCAACTCAAGTCAAGTCAACGAGTCAGCGCAGGTTGAGAAACGTTGGGGTACTTGGCGTCGTACGGTCCGGAGGGACAGGTAGTGGTTGAGGGTTTCAGGTGGGTTTGGGTACAAGTAACTCAACCACTACGGTAGGTTGGTAGAGTAGGAGACAGCAGAGGAAGAGGAGGACGGGAGTTAGAAAGGGTTATAGTCCCAGAAAAGTCTACTCAGTGGAGAAGTGTACTCCACAGGTTTCATAACCTCAAAGTCGAAGTTGTAGTCAGGAAGGTTACTTGTGGGTCTTGACTAGAGGAAATCCTACCTGACCAACCTAGAGGAACGTCAGGTTCCCTGAGAGTTCTCAGAAGAGGTTGTGGTGTCAAGTTTTCGTAGTTAAGAAACCGCAAGTCGAAAGAAGTGTCAGGTTGAGAGTGTAGGTATGTACTGGTGACCTTTTTGGTATTGGAACGGATCTGTCTGGAAACAATCGTTGCACTATAGAGACAAAAAATTATACGACAGATCCAACCAGTATTGAAAGGAAGGTTCCTCATTCACAGAAAATTAAAGTACCGAAGTCAGTGGTAGACGTCACTAAAACCTCGGGTCTTTTATTTCAGTCGACGACAAAGGTGACAAAGGAGTATATAAAGGGTACTTCACTTCCCTGACCTACGGTACTAGAAGTAAAAGACTTACAACTCGAAATTCGGTTGAAAAAGTGAGAGGAGAGTGAAAATAGTTCTCCGAGAAATCAAGGAGAAGTGAAAGACGGTATTCTCACCACAGTAGACGTATAGACTCCAACAACTATAAAGAGGGCCGTTAGAACTAAGGTCGAACACAAAGAAGGTCGGATCGCAAAGAGTACTACATGAGACGTATCTTCAATTTATTCGTCCCACTGTTATATGTCGGAACTGCATGAGGAAAAGGATAAACTTTGGTCAGACAACAAGGTACAGGTCAAGATTGACAACGAAGGACTGGACGTATGTCCAAAGAGTTCTCCGTCCAGTCCACCTGACCATAAGGGTAGAGAAAGGCTTAAAAGGTGTCAAATAACACTAGGTGGGTCACTCAATGACCACCGAATTTTAAGTACCTTTTTTAGACAACTAACGTAAATTAAAGAATCGTCTTAGTAAAGGTCTTTTCAATTTACAACCGTTCGAATTAAATAAATATTGGAACTGTAATTATAAAGTTTTGTAATCAAGACTAAAAAAAGACCTATTTGCCAATATTTAGATCCCTCAAACCCACCTGTCTCAACGGGAGGAAGAGGACATCTGACAGAAGTCAACAACAATTACAAACCCTTGTACACAATCAGGTACACCACTGAACAGAAGGGACAACCCAGTCTAACATCTCTTCGAGGGACGTTTCACACTCTGGACCCAATCTAGGGACCACACCCTTCTAGAGACCCTCTTCCCGTACCGTCGAGTGAGGTCCTAAGAACGGACCTCTTAAGGACCGTCCGATGTCGGGTATCTCAACGTTTCTCAGTCCGTCCTGACTTGTTGGTTGTGAAAGTGAAAGTACACCATTTAATGAGTCCAATCACAAATGTGAAATTCCACTTGAGATATTTAACTATGGGTCTCATGTTAATTCGACGAAAGACTATATTAGAAAGAAAAGGCTCACTATAATAATCCGTTTAGTAGGGTATTGGTAAATCTCATGATAAGGTGGAAGAAATGACTATTCTTTACAGGCGAGTGTCACCGGAGAGCTTTCATATTAAATAATCTCAATATTAATTCTGTAATTTTAAAGAAGGAAACACATAAGAGATACCACAAAAGTGTCAAGAAGTTTGTAACAGAAACCTCCATCTTACTACAATAATGTCGCTTTTAGTGGAGGAATTCTAACTTTTCTTTTACTACGAGTCCTCCGGTCACCGATTCTCAGAAAATTTAAACCGGTACCACTGAATTAATCGACGTTGTAAACTGAAACCTGGATACCCCAAATCTTCCGGTATTTTATGTGACAAAGGGGGTCTCTGGTAACTGTCTTTGCGTAACGACTACAATAACCAGTATACCCTTCAAAACATTTACCACAAAACCAAGGAATTTTAGAGGATTAATTTATCTATCAAACCGAGACCTAAAACTCGAGACCACCTCTCAGTTTCCTATATCTTTTCTACTCACCTGTACATGTGTGACGACAAATATTTTTACAAAAAATTTTTTTGGTTGTTCCGGGATGACCTATCGTGTCCCTTAAGACGAGTTACAAGACACCGTCGGACCTACCCTTCCCTCAAACTCCCGCTTACCTTTTGACACATACATACCGACTCAGATGAGTGACAAGTGGACTTTGATAGTTTTGTGACAATTAACCGATATGAAGTTTTGGTGTATTTTTCATTTTTTTACTTTTCTGCTTAAAGTCTTCTGTAATTCCTTGGTTTCGTGACTTCGACTGAAGATAACTCTGTCTCGTACCATAAATGTTTTTAAAAACTAAACCGATAAAATGTACCTCCGGTTTTAGATCCACATAGTTTTACAATTTTTCTCTAATTTTTTTTTACCCCTTTTATAAAACTTGTGAAAGAGAGGTCATGAACCCATCCATGTACTCCTTGACTTCTTTTCTCCCCTTCCGGGTGGCTCATAGTTTCATACACCTATGTACATGTTTATTTCTTTTGGTTAGTTTGACTCTCTGTAGGTTATTGCAATTTAATTACACAGATCACATATACCGTAAATCATTTTAAGTTTGTCTTATATTAATTAGAGGAAAAACTTTTTTTTTAGTCAATATGTTCCCACCATATTTTTTTCTGTCTACCTCCTTTGAAGTTATAAACATATCGTGTTCCGACGAGATAATAAGTCAAAAACACCAAGTCATCTGATGTAATAAAATTTACATACAACTAATCTTTTAAGGAACAATTAATACCAAAATGAACTTTAACATTTGTGGTTTAATGAGTAATAACCATATTAAAGTAGTCTCGGATAAAAATCAGGAGTATTCTCTTTAGTGTCATTGAAACCTTGAGTGATTATTATTTATTTCCCAGAAGAGAAGACAATTACGATTATAAAAGACGAATCATAAAATTTACTTTGCAAGTTTACTAAAAGTTCATAGAATCAACGCTTATATTGAAAATACGAGTAAACTTAGTGTCTTCGGGTGGTAAATTCCTGAAAAAATTTTCGTTTTTCCAATGTATAGTACCTTTCCTTTGTAAAAATCAAGTAGATGTTATTAGGACAACGTATTGAACCTTCCCCTTTAATCGAAAAGGATAATACTGACATGAACTGTTTATGATGAAATTTCTCAAGAACCTTTATAGAACTTTTGGAAGTTCCGTCCGTACTATATATTTGACTGTATTCCTTAAGTTTACTAAAGGGTGACAACTTCACGTCTTTAAAAGAAGATGAAAAAAGGAGACCGACTAGATTATTAATGTAACTGTACTCTCTAATTATCTTTTATTTTAAATTGGGACACACATGTACCCTCTCTGGGCCCTTTTCACTCATTGTCTCATGTACTCTTACGACCTTCGGAAGAACAATTTATGGTGGGAGTTGATTTCTGATCTCTCCTACAACTCCCGTCACCAAATCCTGAAGTTTCCTCTCCTTCCGTTAGCTATTCCTCTGCCATTTCGTTTACAAACTATTCGTTTATAACGACCCAGACACTTTTGTCACCCCGCTCCTCCTCAAATTGTCTGAAACGGTCCAATGGGAGACAACGACCCGAAGGGACCGCCGAGTCTCCAATTTCGTAGACGGACTTTCCACGCTCTGGACCCAAACTAGGGACCCAGCCCTTCTAGGGGACCTCTTCCTTTACCGTTGGGTGAGATCATAAGAACGGACCCCTTAGGGTACCTGCCCCCTCGAACCACACACAGGTGCCCCAGTGTTTCTCAGCCTGTGCTGAAGTGAAAGTGAAAGTGAAAGGAGACAGTGATTCACGGGTGTGGATGAAGTATAATAACAATACAGAGGACTACTGAGGGAAGGACTTTGTCCAGGAGATAGATATAAGAAATCCGTCAATCTCCCTTCGAGTTACAAAGACGGACTCAGAAACCCGGAACTAACAAAAGTCGAGTTTTATTGGGTGTACGGTTCCTCTGTAAAACCCCACTGTGTAAAACAAGGGGATATAGTGGAATGGAAAGTTGGAAGGAGGAGGGGGATTAAGATCGTGTCTGAGGTAAGTAGTACCGTCTGGTCGTATCCCTGTTCCCCATACTTAGAATCTCGGTTCAAACTTTGTGTCGAGACAACGAACCCATAAATGGGACTCGTTCAATGATTTGAGTCCACTTAACTTTGAAGATTTTACTTTGTGACACCTTAATTTATTTATTATACATCATAACCTATCTATAAGTTATTCACAAACGTGAACGGAAAAATTTCCCTTGATCGACTGTCTTCTCCCTATGTCTGAAACTTTCTCCTTTTAGTTTTCGTGGACCACTGGTGGTCGGACCGAATAGACGAAATACAGAAGAGAGAGGAATACCCATTGTCACTGGAGATCAGAGATAGGACAAGGTAGATGGGAACTGTACCTATATGACTACGACTTTCTATCCGGAGGGACGTGACTACGACTCGACTTAGAGTCTCTGTCTCAAACACACTTCATCCTTTCTTACCGAAATAACGAAACGGTTCATTTCCCCTTCGTCATCCAAGGACGGGAGTTTTTGACACACAGGGTTGACCCTCCTAAACTACTCCTCAAAGTGTCGTTATCAAATTCCGACACCAGAGACTGTTCAATCAAGAAATTAGAACAGAGTCCACCAATCAGAGGATTACTAAAGGAGACCAGGTAAATTAGAACGGAGGTCATCCCAAAACAAAAAAACCCCCACCCCCACCCCCTCACGCCCCGCCCCTCTAAGAGAAGGAAACTCATCGTTTACAAACTTAGATGGGACACCTTGAACTCCTTCCACTACCTCTGACCTCAACTCGGATATTCTTTACCCTCTGTTTTTCCTCGGGTCCTCGGGGTGTCCCAGGAAGATCCAAAGGTATGGTTTAATTAAAGTAATGAAAAATAGGAAAGATCTTCTCCGCAGACTAATATGCATATTGAGTGAAACTGAGGGGTCATATTGGATGGTTCTAGAGTTGATCACTGAAGGTGGAGGGCGTAGAGTGGATCCGTTCCGTTGTATCACACCCTTATTCTGTAGTCGATCGAGTCCACCCAACTCACGATTGAAGTGAAACAGTTGTTGTGGTGGTTTTTTCTTGTAACAAGTAGTTGGTCAATATGTTCCCAATTCAACGTTGAGTGACGCCAGTGGATGATCTTTTACGTAAGAATTTCCTTAAATCTTAAATTTTTTTTTATCCTCTGCATGAGACACGAAACCTATTTGACTGGAACCTATCAATCTACGTATAGAGTCCTTCTTAACATTACTGGGGTCCAAGAACGTAGAAGGGTGTGTGACTTTAGCAATTGAACTCCATAGACAAGAGACACTAATCCTCATTACAAATGGTCCTATATACGAACTGAAAGAATCATAAAGAATCAGTTTTTTAAACATACATATGACCGAGGACAAGTCTTTTCAAGGAGTCTTGGGAAAGGGTTTGATATCAGGAGTCATTTTGGGACCGATTTTTGACTTCGTCGAAAGTATGACATGTAAAAATTCAGTCGTCCCGAATGACCATATGAGTAAGTATTTTGTCTGTAATTCCGTGTAGAGAACACAACACCACTCCGAATTTATTCTATTATACAGTTCACGTGTCACAAAACTGTTTATTTTTATACTTTAGTTATTTACCACTAATAATACCGAAGGACACAAGTCTGTTGGTAGAGTTAATAGGGTCCTGAACTCTTTGTATTTAAAGATTCCAATTGACTTGTGAAACCCAAGACCAAGGAAACACGACCTATAATAAAGGTAAATCTTACTGAGGGTACGTTCTTACGGAAAACTAGTTTACATACGACCAATTTGAGTATGAACAAAAATGTCCAATGTCACTTAAAGAAGGAGGAAACAAGATTAGGGAAGTAACAACCATAGGGTAAGACTTACCCCTATTACAGAGGAAATGAGTTAACGGTCCAGAAATATCCACATTCGATATAGAATTAAATGAAAAAGGTGTAAAGGTGAAAAATGAAAACATACAAAGAGACCCTTTGAAGGTGACTTAATGGATCTCCAACCTCTGACCTTACTTCTTAAGTTAAACACTGTCGGAAGTTCCTACAACCGAAGAATCTTCGATTTTATCACAACGTCTCCATAAGGACGTTGAGGTGGTAATTCTAAATAATTCTTACCACAAAAACCTTATGGACGATGGGGAAGAATTCCGAGGTATTCTGAGGAAACGTCAGAATTTGTTAGGCTTCCTTTATAGACGTCTATAGTACTGTTGTAAACGGCAACATGTGAGGCCTAAAATGTTAGGAAAACTTCCAAAGGGAGGGAGAACTATATATCGATTAAACCTTTTGATTATTAGATTCGTTTAATTCTTCGTTCTGAAGAGAAACTGGGTACTTTTATCTCCTCCTCATCGACATTGTATTAATAAGAAGGTTCGAAACAAAAGTAGAATAACGTGAACACTGAGTCTTTTATAACAACTACGTACTTTACTATTCCAGTCTCATTAAGACTATCTACTCGAGTCACTTGAACGATTTCTACATTTTGGAAATAAAGTTCATCCGGTACCGTACTTTCTCTCAGTCATTATACCAAAGTTGAACCTGAATGGAACAACTACGAAAATGTTCCTGTTCGTGTAACGGTTTGACGATTGGAAAGTCGGGATAAACGTCAGAGACGGATGTTTTAATTAATAACAGAAATTGATTTCCAGTAGATGAAACCTGAGAATTTCTCTTTAGTGAATAAAGAAAGGTAAATAAAAAATTACATATGAAACACAGTTAGTTTAAAAATGACTCGTGGATGATAAAAATTCAGGTACACTCTGAGGGACGAATTATGTCTCAAGGAGATACTTAATTGGGACTCATCAATCCTTATACGAGAGATTTAATATAGTGAATTCAACTGACTTGTTTCTTACGAAAGGTTTAGATTTAACACTACAGAAAAAAAAAAAAACGAAACATGTCTTTGAGACTCGAAAAAGACATAACCTTTGTAAAAAACGGCAACGGTAACAATAAGAAAATAAACATTCAACGGGTCGAACTAGTTCGTATACCGAAAAAAAGAAAATTTCTGTCTCTATTAACGTTAACTAATCGTTTCTCCTTATATATGGTTATTAGAAATCACGTACCTACGTTTTAATTTTGACCTAATAATGCATTCGATTTGATTTACGACGGAGTACAATAATTCCTTATGTCGATTGTAAAGAGACTCTGTTTACCTTTTGGATTATGGACGAAAGTGAGTTCCAAATATCACTTTAACTGAAAGGATTATGACTCCACGCAAAAGTCGGTACAATAATCTGTGTTTTTATAGAAAAAATTATTTCCCTTTTATCACAGGACCAATAGGAGAAATGCAAGAACCAACTGATAGCAATGCAACTATTTGTGGACCTTGTAAAGTCGACCCCGAGGTTACTAACCTTTCTTTGGTCAACTTTAATAAGGGTCCCAATCACCTGTTGTTCCAAGGACGGAACTCTTAAAAGAACAAAACTTATTGCTTAGAGGGAGAATTCTATCAATCTGTAAAGAGTAAACGTCATTCGCGGACACATGGTCTAGAACCTTCATTAATCTAACGAAGTATCGAATAAAAGTGTTCGGAGTGAGTCATATACCTAAGAATTTATTTGTTATTCCTTTAATATAATGTTTCTTACTGTCGGGTGTATGTTTAGGGGATCATATTATTTTTCACTAATTTTCACAACAAGTTCACTCCCTTCTAAGGACTCGTCGACTTTACCGACAGTGATTTGTTTATAACCTTGTACAATTTAATGTACCAAACGAAAGTAAAAATAATAAAAAAAAAACATGTAACACTCGACCTTTCCCCAAAGAATCATTTGTTTCTCCCGTATCCCCTATGAAAAATAAAAGGGGAAAGTCCTAACTAAACTCGATACAAGTATGTGAAAATACGGACCTTCTTATCCAGGATCACCACAGGACGAGGTAGACTTCACACGGTCTCACACTGTCAGATACTACGATCGTCGATAAGTGTTGACCATTGCTATGTGACGTTCTGTCCCCGAGAGGGGTCGATCCGAAGGGACGTCCGTCGTTAAAAGAACTCTAGTTCTTCCCAAAAAAGGGGGGAAGAAAAACGTAGTGTTTATCCGGTCAATAGGAGTAATAGTCGGAGAGGGAGGTCAAAGAACTTTGGGGAGAGGTTCAGTGACGGTAACTAAAAATTACGAATTCATGTATAAATTTTATGTGATTCAAAACGGTTTCTAAACTAACCTCCACTTGTAAAGGTAAGAAAAACCGGAAACTTACCGATGGCTGGCGATCGGACTACAAAAAACTCATTAAAGTTTTTAACTTCAATAGAAAAACCACTTTTTACTAGGTGAGAGATAATCCACTTGGAAAGGAAATTCCTGATCACTTCGGACTTTAAAGTTCAGTCACAACTAATTCCTTAATAACTCTAATTAATCATAAGGAACTGTAGGGGTGTTAATTTCCATGTGACCGAACTTTGTTAAAGTACGAGTAAATGGTTTTCCGAAAATGAAGGATTTAGGAAATTGAATTAAGTGACAAGAGTGATAAAACGGTGAGACATTAAGAATTTAAGATATGACACCACCGATAAAAAAAGAAATCTTATAACAAGAAGTTCTCAACTTAACAAAAGTTTAAGGTTAATCATAAGACTAATAGTATTCCGAAAGGTGAAAAAAGATGTAAACAATTTTTCGTAGTAATCTAGAACCCTCCTATAACTTCTCGTAAACAATCTATGTTCCTCATACACGTAACCATTAAACTAAAGTAACCAACTTTTCCTTTTCCGTTTTACATCAATTTTCACCTGTTTGAGATATGACAGTTCAGTCCTTGTGGATAAGTTTAGTGATTTTCGTTTTTGGAATCTTATAAACCTTAAACTGGATTTTGAACTTTCAAGACTTAAGGATATGAGTACTAAATTTTTTTTCTACTCCTATGTAACTTTTTAATCCCTAAAGTTAGACTGTAAAAAGAAACGATATAAAAAATTTATTTATTGATTTTACCTGACCTTACCCACTTAAATTGAGTCTACTGGCAATATAGATGATGACACCCGTCCTTAGAGAGTCTTCTTTACCTCATCGGTAGTACCAGTTGTTTTCTCAGGTTTTACGTCAGGAACCTACGTTAGAGTTTTTGCTGTCTTACTAGAGACAAGCAGAGGTTCCGTTTGGTAAGTTATAGTGTCAATAGGTTCAGATACGGGGTTGGTCATTACGACTTCTTCGACTTCATCTTACCAAAATACTTCTGGATGTTCTGGAAAATCTTGATTGTGGGTTTTCTCTACAGGAAAAGTAAGATCCTCTGACCTTACGTTTTCATCCTTCAGTTCTTTGTGGACCTCATTGTCCGTTTAAACCGGAACTTTACACCTTACTTCGTCCCGTTTCTGATTATCTCAAAACGGTTCTTTTACGTGACCAGTATCGTTTGTGGGAGAAGGTTGTTGTGTTCTCTTCTGAGATGTGTACCTGTCGTGGTCCACCAGTTGTGGCTTTAGTCCGACTAAGATAAGAGACGTCGGTTTCTACCTCTTCGAGATATGTCAGTTGTTTTTGTTCTGGTCCTCGACTGACACCGAGTCTAGTACTTGAGGAATAACGGTTTAAGTCTGAGTTTAACTTCTTTCATCCCTTTTGGTGATCTGGTAAGTCCATACTGGATTTAGTTTAGGGAATACTAATATGTCACCTTCACTCTTTATCTAAATTCCCGGATATAGACTACCTATCTCACGGACCACTCGATACCTGACTCCAAGTACTGTAACATGTCCTCTGTCCCTAGTTCTGGTAGAGGTACCTTTTCTTTACGTTTTTTTCGTTTTACCGACAGACCCCTCCGGAATGTTTATCGACACTTTTCCTCTCTCCGTTTTTCGTTTCCTCTTTTCCTTTCTATATTCGTAGACTTACGTCTCAAGGTTTCTTGTCGTTCTTCTCTATTCTTTCGGAAGAAGTCGCTAGTTACGTTTCTTTATCTCCTTTTATTGTCTTACCCTTTCTGATCTCTAGAGAAGTTCTTTTAATCTCTATGGTTCCCTTGTAAAGTACGTTTCTACCCGAGCTATTTCCTGTCTTTACCAGACCTGGATTGTCTTCGTCTTCTATAATTCTTCTCCACCGTTCTTATGTACCTTGTTGACATGTTTTTTCTAGAAGTGCTATGTCTATTAGTACTACTACACTAGTGAGTAGATCTCGGTCTGTAGGACCTTACACTTCAGTTCACCCGGAATCTTTCGTAGTGATGCTTGTTTCGATCACTTCCACTATCTAAAGGTCAACTCGACAAAGTTTAGGACTTTCTACTACGACACTTCCACGACGTGAGTTATACGGTTGTTTAAACCTTTTGAGTCACCACCGGTGTCCTGACCTTTTCCAGTCAAAAGTAAGGTTAGGGTTTCTTTCCGTTGCGATTTCTTACGAGTTTGATGACGTGTTAACGTGAGTAGAGTGTACGATCATTTCATTACGAGTTTTAAGAGGTTCGGTCCGAAGTCGATATGTACTTGACACTTGAAGGAGTACAAGTTCGACCAAAATCCTTTCCGTCTCCTTGGTCTCTAGTTTAACGGTCGTAGATGACCTAGTACCTTTTTCGTTCTCTCAAGGTCTTTTTGTAGATAAACACGAAATAACTGATACGGTTTCGGAAACTGACACACGTAGTGTTATTTGACACCTTTTAAGACTTTCTCTACCCTTATGGTCTAGTGGATTGGACGGAGAACTCTTTAGACATACGTCCAGTCCTTCGTTGTCAATCTTGACCTGTACCTTGTTGTCTGACCAAGGTTTATCCTTTTCCTCAGGCAGTTCCGACATATAACAGTGGGACGAATAAATTGAAGATACGTCTCATGTAGCACTCTTTACGACCTGACCTTCTTTGTGTTCGACCTTAGTTCTAACGGCCCTCTTTATAGTTATTGGAGTCTATACGTCTACTGTGGTGGGAATACCGTCTTTCACTTCTCCTCGATTTTCGGAGAACTACTTTCACTTTCTCCTCTCACTTTTTCAACCGAATTTCGAGTTGTAAGTCTTTTACTTCTAGTACCGTAGGCCAGGGTAGTGAAGTACCATCTATCCAACCCTTTGTCACCTTTGTCACAGTCTGAAATAAAAAAACCCGAGGTTTTAGTGGCGTCTACCACTCACGTCGGTACTTTACTTTTCTGCGAATGAGGAACCTTCTTTTCAATACTGGTTGGATCTATCGTATAAGTTTGCGTCTCTGTAATGAAACGGTTGATTCCAGGTAGACCAGTTCCGATACCAAAAGGGACACCAGTACATACCTACACTCTCAACCTGACACTTCTTCCGACTCGTGGCTTCTTAACTACGAAACTTGACACCACAACCTCTTCTGAGAACTCTCAGGGAACCTGACGTTCCTCTAGGTGGGTCAGGTAAGACTTCTAGTTGGGACCCTAAAGAAACCTCCCTTACTACGACTTCGACTTCGAGGTCATGAAACCGGTGGAGTACGCTTCTCAACTGAGGAACCTTTTCTGAGACTACGACCCTCCCTAACCCCCGTCATCCTCTTCCCCTACTGGCTCCTACTCTACCGACCTACAGTAGTGCTTGAGCTACCTGTACTCAGACTCACTCGAGGCCCTCAACCACTACCTGTCCCTCCGGACCGCACGACGTTAAGTACCCCAGCGTTTCTCAGCCTGTACTGACTCGCTGACTTGACTTGACTTTACGAAAAGTCGGTACGACCTAGGAGTGACGGTACACACCCGAAGAGGAACGTCACGGAAGAAAACGACACCTCGTGTCCGAGAGTACACCCGAGTCCTCAACACCACGTACCCGAATCAACGAGGTATCGTACACCTTAGAAGGACCTGGTCCCTAGCTTGGACACAGGGGAGTAACTGTCCGTCTAAGAATACGTAACGTGGTGATCCCTTCAGACACTGTAGAAAGATGATCCAATTTAGAATTAAATGGTCCTCTAAAACTCACACCCTCAAGAAAAAAAAAACTCCGCCTTCACTATAAAAAATCTGAAATGTAAATAATTACGTATTCTTAGAACTTCGTATCTTAACATGAAACGTTCATACTTGAGGTCATAGTTTATTTTATTTATAATCGTGTTTTATCTTCGATCATCCTTAGTCTCTGCTCTGTACTTTTTAGTTATCCTTCGACACCGTCAACTTCAATCGTGCCGAGGGTCACTAAGGACTGAGGGGTCCAAATGTGAGAACATAGTAGGAGAGGAACACTCAATATCCGACCTAGGTCACTGATAAAAGATTATTTATCTCATGTCTCTTTCATTTCCGTCTAGCTCTGGATAGACTTTTACCGAGTTCGATTACAATCCCACTCCTTGAGTAGATTCGTTACCCCTTTTCGATTCAGTTTTTGATGGACCCGTTATCTTAAGTACTGATTAACCGTATGTTAAAGACCCTCGTATAGGAACGGGGTTTTTTCGTCACATTAACCTTGGTTTAATCTCTAGTGTAATACTGGTAATAGTACTTAAATATTATTTTTTCATAAACTCAATAAGAAACTAAACAAAGGTAACGATTATAAACCCCTGGTGTCTATTTAGTCTTTGTCGACTTACAGAGATGGTATAATTATCTTATATTTTTTAACTGTTTGTACAGATGAAAAGTAAGTTGATGATAAATAAGTCGTATGTAAAGGATAGTCGATAATTATCATCACTATATAACAAGATCCTAATTATGATCCATCCTTTACCCTTTTAAGAGTGGGAGAATATACTTAATAAGTGTTGTGAATATCATTCATGGTTTAGTCGAGACCAACTGGATCACTGAACATCTATGTTAGACCGAATTTGTGTACTTTATAACTATCGTCATACTTACCAAAACATTTTTCAACTAAGAACATCATCACTTGGAATAAATTATCATATACCTCGAACTCGAAACGTGTGTTGTAAAATTGCACTGTCAAGAGTTCTACATGAGAGAAACTAGTAGTATCTAAAGGTTCACCTGATATTCTAAATTAAGGAACAATAACGGGAAATTCTCGAAAATCCATTTTCGATTTAACTATATTGTCAGCTTTCTGTAAAATTATTTTTGTAAGAATTGTAGTCTTCACACCTTTTGAGTGATGCAAAGTCCTCCATCTAAAAGAAAGACTTATATTAATCTCGCGCGTGCAAAGGAAACGACTGTCGTCGCAATATTCGGTTTCGATGTCATCGGAAGCCGGAGACATAAATCACAATCCAGGACAAACACGTTTGGAACTGACTTTTAACTTTATATTACAAACTGTTCCTAATATTAGAAACTTAGAGGATGGGTTTGGTTCGCGTTGTACCAATCATTTTCGATCCCACTGTATTTTTTAAATTTGTGTCTGTATCGTAGACCTATTTCATCTGATCTCTGATTTTTATAAACGGACCTCAGGGGTGTGTTCCGAGAGAGATCGAATCTGACTCTGGCAATACCCGAGGGACACAAGTGGGAAAGAGACCAATAGGGTCTCGAAGTCCGACAAAAGAAGTGGGTGAACAGGAGAAGTCCAAGAGATTATACAAATCTTACTCTACACCAGAAAAGTGAGAAGACAAAGGTAAAGTCTGTTCTTTACCCAGGTAAAGAAAATTCCACAAGGGTGAGTAGGAGTAGTGACTCCCTTTTACCTTCCCTTTTTCATTTAGACGGTAAAGGTTTACCAGTTCCATAAGACTCAGTGACACGAACTGTCTCAATGGATGCAAGTGACTTTTTTTTTTAGTAAACTTACCGGAAGGACGGTGCACAGTCCGTAAGACGATCCGTGACTCACATGCTTCTATTCTCAGTTGCTCGGAAGTTCCTGAAGTCGTGCCTCACATTTATTGTGTCGTCAATGACATGTTGTACTATTCCTGTGTCCTTCTCTCTTTCCTCGTGTCTTTGCCCTCGCCAACCACTAATTGGAAACCTGTGTTCCCTATCCGTGTGGTCCATCTTCTTTGACACACCTGTCTCTGTGTATCTGTTCTTACTTGTACGACTCCAAATCCTTGATATTAGCAACTCCTACACTTCCCGTGGTACAGCTCGTCACTCCGTGCCACCCACCCGTACTGAAAGATTTAGTGACCAATAGTTTCACAAAGGTGTCGGTCGTCCTAGTGAACCTTCAAATATCTTTTCGTGTAAGAGTCAGGCGTGAGGTCAAGAGGACTATCCTTGACTAGATTAGTCGGAAGGTCCAAGAACTAGGGTGATTTGTATTTCCTTTTTTTTTTTTTTTTGATTGTACGATCATCCTCAATTTCTAAAGAAAAAGAGAATTTCGGTCACCTCAAAATTTGTCCCTTTACGGTAAATAGCTTGAACTGAAAATAGCTTTCCCGATAGACCTTCGTGACACCTCTTATTTAATCACGTGTAAACTACTACCGACGTCCTTATTCTACCTACCTCCCAGTCCTTATTTTAACCTATTACGAATTTTCCGACAACGTTATTCAGTCCACTTTTCATCGTTCCGTCAATGTTCGACTTCTCAACATTACTCATTCCTAAACTTTTTATGAGTTATCGTTGAATTCAGTAAAAGTGTACTAATACCCTTTAAGATTACGGTGAATGATAGTAAGTCAACTTATACCCGAGTAATTAGTAGTGATGGGGAGACTTCTGACTGGGACGAAAATCACTGCCGGTGACCTTGAAAAGGAAGGTTCTCATTAGTTTCACAGCCTCAAGGAGGACGTGTTCACCAGTCACAGTAAAGACGTACTCTACTTTGTTAACCAATCCGAGGACGGTACCAAAGTCCTGTTCTAATGTAGTCTCATAAAGGAGACTGGAACTCGGTTTTAAGTCAAATGTTAGACTGAGTAAACTTGTTTCAATTGTAAATATTATCTCCTAACAGAAATTCTATATTTGTTATTAAAATAATAAAGAAACTAAGTTTTTATTTTTGTTTATCCTGAATAAATCGTTGAGAGGTCACCAAGATGTAAACACCAGGAACGTGTTATCCACTCACTAAATGATGCACATGACTATATATAAACCACACATGAGATTACTTGATTGGATTCATTTTCAATGGACAAAACGTCGAATGTACTTTCCCATTCAGTGAGTCAGTACGGGTTGAGAAACGTTGGGGCACTTATCAAGTACCTTAAGAGGTCCGGTCTTATGACCTTACCCAAGAGAAGAGGTCCCCTAGAAGGGTTGAGTCCCTAGTTTGGGTCCAGAGGGCGTAACGGTCGCCTAAGAAATGGTCGACTCGGTAATTCCTTATATGATGGTTTAATTCTATTCCAAATTCTGTCCTAAGTTATTAGTAAGTCCCAGGGGTCCTATATGACTCATGAGGAGACACAGTCCATGACACGAATCATGAAATAATAAGTTAGGAGGAGGCAGGTACCTTAAAAGGTCCGTTCTCTTGACCTCACCAAACGGTGAAGGAAGAGGTCCTCTAGAAGGGATGGGTCCCTAGCTTGGACCTAGAGGGTGCAACATCCGTCTGCGAAATGGCAGACTCGGTGGCCCCTTCAGGAACCCTTAGGAAGATTCGTTAAAGTTTCTACTCTTACAGATTCTGTCGACACTTCAATGTCCTATTCAGACCAATTGAGGAACGTAGTAACTAAATCAACTACTAAATCCTCTCTAATAAAAATATAACGTACATCTATAACACAATCATCTTATATTTTTATGTTTAAAATTTTATTTCACTACTTGAAGTCTTTTACAGGATCAGTGAAACTCTATACGACGCTTGAGTCATGAGGGTCCCTATCTTAAGGAACAGGAAACGATAATTTATGAAACCACCCTTCCTACGATTTCACCCTCTTAAACTCTTCATACCCAATTTTACTTACTTACTACTGTTTTGACATTATAAAGGGTCCTAATTTTTTCACCTTAATATTTTTAATTTCTTTGAGTTTTCCAGTAGTTAGGATAAGTGACTACTCCTTTGTCGATCTCTTTCAGTTACTGAATAAGGTTAGAAAAATTTGCTAAGACTTGTAATGACATTGATGATGGACCTAGCAGTATAAGAATCACGATACAGGTCGACGGAGATTCAATGACTTTTTCTACTTCATATCGAGTCCGATATAATGTAAAAAAAATATTCGTTATAAAAAATACAGTACTTACTTGTTCATTAAGTCGACCTTAATCCATTTTCCGTATTATCGAACTGACATCAGGATATTTTAGTGTGACTTACCTGACGTTGATTACAAAACAATGAAAATCCAACACACTAGAGTCGAAGTCTCTCTTTAGTAGGATAAAATAAAGGAAAAGAGAGGATTTATGGTCAGGGAAGGAGTACTTGTGCCTCACTTTCGTTTTTAAAAGGACCCCTTTCTTGGTGGTAAAGTACTATGATTTGTGACATGTCCAGGAATCGTTTTAAAGTTAAAGTGTGTATGAGTATACGAGAAGAGACCAGATTTTCTCCAGTTAAATTAGAGAATCGGAGTAAAACGAGTCGGTGCTACACTCGTACGAATTTTTACCTTCGTCCCTTTGACATAAGTAAAATTATAAAGATAGTATACCATTTCGCAGACAGATGTTACGCCCTCTGGATTCAAGCTAGGGACCCAACCCTTCTAGGGGACCTCTTCCTTTACCGTTAGGTGAGATCATGAGAACGGACCTCTTAGGGTACCTGTCTCCTCGGACCACCCGATGTCAGGTACCCCAGCGTTTCTCAACCTGTGCTGACTTGCTGAAGTGATAGCATACTTATAATCAAGGTTCTTTAGAACTCATACCTAACTACTTTAGTCACCTTGTTCAACTTATTTTAAGAAGTAGATCTTCAGAAATACAAGTCTCTTTATCTACAATTGAAAATCTTATAGAAATCTCAAAATTAAAAAGAATAAAGAATCTTATTTACGATTAGTATAGTTATGTCGTTTTATCAGGTCAAACTTTTTGGTCGCAGTCACGAGATGAAGTTGTGTATTGAAACTTACTAGTAAACGTTAACTAGATCTTTTGGACCTTTTAGACTATCAATTCTCAGGTTTAATTGAAAAGATTATAAAACTCGACTAGTTCATTTGGTAATTCCCCGACGAAAATTTAAAGGGGAACACGATACATTTACACCAGAAAAAAACTATGATTAAATTAAGGTATAAAAACATAAAGGGAAAACTAAAATTGACCGATTTATTTTCTCTTTTTTTTTATTACCCAATTTCTCGGACTTCGGAATTATATGAATTTTGTGATAACTATATTATTTACAAAAGGAGTTCTCTATGAACTTGAATATTCTTCAATTTATTTTCGATAAACTAGTCTACACAAGAAATGTCGTTAAATCACATCGTATTTTAAATTTACTTACAACTTACTTTTACTTACTTACACGATACTAATAAAACACTTACTGTTCACAATCTAAAATATGGTTCGCCTATTTACGAATAATCTCAAAATTAACGGAACCTTATGTCCCTTACACAATTTAGCTAATAATACATGTAAAGAAACCTGCTCATTAATTTTTTCTCAGATAATTCAGTGGACAATAGAAAAATAAAAAAGGGTCTTTTATAGATGTAAATCAGACAGCTTAAAAGACCGATATCGTAGTGAAACCCTATTACAAGAGGTACAATTTAAAACGGATCATTTTCTTCTGTAGTAAGACCGGAAAACAGATGGAATTTAGACGAGGAAACTTAAATCTATGTACTATGTATTGTACCTATTTAGAACTTTTGTAAGACGTAATATACTCCATGGATCTTATCCGTCTAAGCAATTCTACCTTTTATCTTATCACAACTGGTCCCCTCCCCTTCATTACCCCTCAAATTAACAAATTACCTATGTTTCAAAGACAAACTCTACTACTTCTGTAAGACCTTTATCTATCACCACCACTACATTTTGTAGTACTTACATGAATTCCGGTAACTTAACATGTAAATTTTCACTAACTGATCCAAAAAATCACTTCTTCTTAATTTCTCGGAGAACTACTTTCACTTCCTTTCAATACTGGTTGGATCTATCGTATAAGTCTTCGTCTCTGTAATGAAACGGTTGTTTCCAGGTAGATCAGTTCCGATACCAAAAAGGACATCAGTACATACCTATATTTTCAACCTGACACTTCTTTCGACTCGCGGTTTCTTAACTACGAAAACTTGACACCACAACCTCTTCTGAGAACTCTCAGGGAACCTGACGTTCCTCTAGGTTGGTAACGTAAGATTTCCTCTAGTCAGGACCTACAAGAAACCTTCCTGACTACGATTTCGACTTTGAGGTCATGAAACCGGTGGAGTACTCTTCTCAACTAAGTAACCTTTACTGAGACGACGACCCTCCCTGACCTCCGTCCTCCTCTTCCCCTGCTGTCTCCTACTCTACCGACCTACCGTAGTGGTTGAACTACCTGCACTCAAACTCACTTGAGACCCTCAACCACTACCTGTCCCCCCGGACCGTGCGACGTTAAGTACCCCAGTGTTTCTCAGTCTGGGTTACTCACTGACTTGACTTGACTTGACTTGACTACTTTCACTTTCTCCTCTCACTTTTTCAACCGAATTTTCAGTTGTAAGTCTTTTGATTCTAGTACCGTAGACCAGGGTAGTGAAGTACCGTTTATCTACCCCTTAGTTTCTTTTGTCACTGTCTGAAATAAAAAAACTCAAGGTTTTAGTGACGTCTACCACTGACGTCGGTACTTTAATCTTCTGTGAACGAGAAACCTTCTTTTCGATGCTGGTTCGATCTGTCGCATAGCTTTTCGTCTCTGTAATGAAACGGTTTTTTCCAGGTAGATCAGTTTTGACACCAAATAGGTCATCGGTACATACTTACACTCTCTACCTGACATTTCTTTCGACTCGTGGTTTTTTGACTACGAAAAGTTGACACCACAACCTCTTCTAAGAACTCTCAGGGAACATGGCGTTCCTATACGTTGGTCAGGTAGGATTTCCTTTAGTCAGGACTTATAAGTAACCTTCCTGACTACGACTTTGACTTTGAAGTTATGAAACAGATGGACTACACTTCTTGACTGAGCAAACTTTTCTGAGACTACGACCCTTTCTAACTTTCGTCCTCCTCTTCCCCTACTGTCTCCTACTCTACCACCCTACGCAGTGACTGTGCTACCTGTACTCAACCTCATCCGAGACCCTCAACCATTACCTGTCCCTTTAGACCACACAACGTCAGGTACCCCAGTGTTTCTCAGTCTCGACTAACTCGTTGACTTGACTTTGACTCCAAAAATCTTTTCCGATAAATGGAATCCGGTCGATTATAGAGAAGTAAAAGGGAGATTTTTATAATGGGTCAAGGTAAATAGAGGGTCATCTACTGAATTCAGTACAACTAGATAATCTTGTGTTGAACTAGGAATTAATATCAGGATATGACATTAAAATAAGGATAATAGTGACAGAACTTATAAATCTGTTCAGTAGACTAACGACAAAAATTTAAAATAAGGTTCATCCTAATCGTGAAAAAAGAATAAAAAGTCTGTGTGTACGTGTGTGTGTTTCCCCTTTTTTTTACTGAAATAGTTTGGACCCTAAGGTGGTTAAAATCTTAATTTCTATAACAGGTACAAATTTCACTGTTAAAAATCTATATTGACCACCTAATTAGTAAACATTAATGTATAAATGCCAAAGTATCTTATTCACTAGTGGTAATGACATTATTATACACTGTTTTGTCACATAACACATGTTACTGTAAAAAAGGGTAAAGAAAGTGAAGTCTTATTTCAAATCGATATTCGACTTATAAAGAACGATAACTACCTTATTTGTGTTTGTATTATAATGAGTTAAACAAGACGAGTTTCCCTTAATTCTAAAAAGTAAACTTTAACACCATCAAGGTGACTTTTAAGATCCTTTAAATCACTTTAAACTATTTCCTTTTGGCTCAAAACAAGAATCGCACAGTTCAAAGTCGACGAGGACCTAAAATAACCACTAGTGGTAATCAAGTCACAACAACATGTCTGAAAGACATTTAAATACCCGACAACAGACTAACAAAACTACGAGAGTATAATTGGGTTACCTATATCAAATGTCATATTAACAAGAACTCGCCATGACTTGATATAAAAATTAACTGAAATTTTAATGAAGTAACTTGTAAATAATACGTTTTTTCATTCGGTATTCTCAACCAACCAGTTTTTATGAATATTAACTATTTATCACCGTAATAATTTGGTGAAGAAACGGACGTCCAGGGACCTACACGGAAGACAATTTAGTCTAACACACTGAGGGGTATTTGGTTTGAAGTGTATGAACAAACTTAATATTTATAAGTTATCAATAAAATATAAAAGATTGTAATTGTAAATATTGTAACATTGATTGTAATTATAAGGGTGAAGCATTGTACGACCGTAATCGTTAGATAGTCCATGGGATTGAAACTTTACAAGGGGGACTGAACTATACGTGAGAAGGAGTGGGTGAGTTAGGGAAAAACAGGAGTCTGAAAATTAGTAAGAATTGGTGAGTATGGGAAGTGAGGTTTTGAAATAGGAGATTAAAAGTAAGACCCGGGACCCGGGTAAAGAAGGTTAGGTTTCGACGAAAATTTCTTATCTTAAAAAGAATATGTTTTCTTGAGTTAACTACAACTACAGTTTTCTTGGGTCCCCTTAAGTCATCCTACTCTAATCAATTTTAGGATAAAGAAAAATAACAACGATGAGGTAAGATATTTCTACTTTATTACTATTGTTCCGTCCGTTTTATTGAAACTAGTCCGTTGTCGATTACAAAGTTTCTAATTTTTTCTCTTCAATGACGAAAGTTGACGACATCCGTTATCCGTGTCTTCCTCTCTCTGGGAGATCTATAATTTCATTTACTAGGAGGTAGGGGGAGTTTATTGAAACAAAAGTAAACGTACCATATATTAAAAACTAAGACCTCTTCTAAATTTCAACTAATTTTTTCTTTTGTTTTAAGAGGAACAAAAGAACCAAAACTGAGACCGTACAAAATGATAATATTCGATTCGACGGACTCGTTCTAAATTCTCCGTAGATAGTTTCGGTGTTTTAAGTTTTAACCTTAAAATTGAGACGGAATTCTGGTACCGCCCGTCAGTAAACAATAAGTACGGGATAGACAGAATGGGTGGTCTGAAGTTTTAGACAACCTTTTGTACAGTAGTACACGAGTTATTTGTCCATTTACTTACCGAGTAACGATCTTTGGATACCTGACAAAGGTCCATAAAACTTTATTTGGAGATCTTTCGGTTGGGTATTCATGTTCCAGACTAAGAATCTGTGCACGTTGGTTGAAACTTCAGGTATAACATCTAAAGTAGTCTCAAATTTTACCGGAAAGAAAATGACAACGAAACTGAATCAGAACCTTTTCATCTCTTTTAATCTCAATGAAGTTTGGGTAACGAAACAAAGGGGAGTTATACAAAAAGACGTGTCGCAGAAAATTTTTGCAACTAATACGTTTCCCTTTTATTGGATTCGAGTATAAAATTATTAGTTCACTTACGTCCGTCTTAGACAAGTGATAACTATTTTAACGGAAAATCGTGTCTTTGGGTTTTCATCATAGTTACTGTTATCTCCTTAAAATCCTTTTTTTGAATGACATCTATACTTCATTCTGACGGAGAGTGACGAGACCACTCTTACTCTCACCTCTCTTGATATTAATTGTCGGGTCTTGTTTTCCTCCTCCAATGTATAACGATCCGGTACTCTTTTTTATTCCCTCTAATATCTGATATCGAATGTTTAATTGACCTGATTCTTGAATGTAAACTGGGTACATGGAACTAAGTCAGGAATAACTTACACAAACGAAAAAATTTCAGATTTTAGTCCCGTAAAAGCCATCTAAAGTTTTGTTACATGCGAAAGTTATAAAAAGATAATTCCTACAAACATTGAATCGTTTTCATGACCAAAGTCGAAACATCAAAAAGAAGACAATACGATAAACATTAATTGGTAAATACACTTTCTTAGCTCCCTACTACCAAAGGGTAATCAAAACTTTGTAACTCGTTATACTGTGTACAATTGGGATCCGGTGAACCATTTTTACATAACGGATAAAACCGACTTTTATTCCGATAAAGTACTCACATCCAATTCTAAAACTACATCGTTTATCAAAAGAAATCCAATGAAATGGTTTACCTTTAGTTGACAAGTTCAGGTACTCTACATTTGTACAACATACATTGAGAAAATATCACCGAAACTTGAACTTGTGATGAAGATCCTACTAAAAAGAAAATGTCGGAATAAACTCTAAACCTAATTAAGTACTCCTTTCTATAGAAAGATATATCCCGTTATTTAGGTTTCTTGCCACAAAACGGTCCAAATATTTTCATCACTCCCTTACCTTAGGTTTATTTACGATAAAGTTTTAACTTTTTTTTGATTAAATACGTGACTATAATAGAGGTAAGGGTTATCACAATAGTGTACCTGATTCTATATTTCACGGTTTATGACTAAGAGAGTTAAATCAGAATATTATCTTTTTGTAAATTTTGTGATTAGTTCCGAAACCGTTACTCCATTTGAAAAGGAGTCATTCTGTCATTTATATATAAATCAACCGAATTCTGTCGTATGAAATCGGTTGTACTTTATACCTTCCTTTCAATATCAAAATAGACTTTTCACTATGTCCACACTAAGTCCTATCAACAAAATAGATGGGTTAAATCTAAAATATACCGGTTAAACTAACACAAACTTTTTATTTAATTATCTCGTGGTCCAAAATTCGATAGTACATATTTAATTCCAAACTAAGTGATGTAAAGGTTTAATCCATACTTCAAGAAATCCAAATAATAAAAGTCGTCGTAAATATTTACAGATGATACTCTCATAGGATCCAATGAGTCTCCATTTCTTAGGCGGACGGTTACGTCCTCTACCCCCAAGTTGGGGACGCACCTCTTATAAGGGACCTCATCCCTTACCGTCGGGTAAGGTCATAAGAGCGGACCCTTTAGGGTGCCTGTCCCCTCGGACCACCCGATGTCAGGTACCCAACGGTTCTGAGTCTGTGCTACCCCGTTGACTCGTGTGTGTGTATTCTCATAGGTCTTTCAAGTCCCTGTAATCAAAAACAAACAAGCAAATAAACGAACTACGTACTCCATGCAACTATCTTGCAAATTCTTACTTCTTTCACTACAAGAAATAAATCCTGACTATTACAGTAAAATACGCTTACGTGAGACGGGACAATCTTAAAGCATAGTACTAAGGGATTTAGTTCCACAGATTAGACACCGTCCCCTCTTCAAGTAAAATAAGAGATCCCCAAAATAAACGTGTTACTCTCCGTTTATAATTTTTGATTCAGTCTCGGTGAAACCCTAATACACATTAACTCAACGTCTGTGATCCGAAGGGACAGAAATTGGTAGAGGACCTCGAACGAGTTTGAGTACACATAACTCTCCTACTACAGTAGGTTGGTAGAGTAGGAGACAACGGGGGAAGAGGAGGACGGGAGTCAGAAAGGGTTGTAGACTCGACATCAAAGTAGTGACCATTTTATTTCACAAAATGAAAGTAGTAGTCTGAAAAGAATCTACATATTGATTAAGAATGAAATGTAGAAATCAACTGATATTTTTTATTAAAATCTAAAAGACAGAATTACCAATTCGTTTTGGAAAACCAAAGGGTTACGAAAGGGTTATTCAGTGGGTAAGTTAGTAAATTATTTATAACTCATGGATAAAAGAAAGTCCATGACGAACTCTACAGCTACAGTGTCACCACTTTTTTTTTTAACGGGAAAACGTCAAAAATTTGTTCACTCTCTCTCCTATTACTTTTTTTAGTCAGATAAATTACATTTTACTGTTGATTCTACATACTATGACAACCTTATCGTACCACGGTACTATTAATTATTACTCTCTGAAGGGTTTCTTATTATTAATAACTATGTTCCACCCACAATTAGTCCTACACGAAGGACCCCAACTACAAAGCCCATCTCCTCTCGTCACCATTGTCCTACACGACCTCCGGTCCTTCCCCAGAACATTTCAAAGACGAGAGACCACTACGAGTAAGAAACGTCTTTATGACTAAAACACACCCTATCTTAGGTCGAGAAGACCCCGAAAGTCAAATCTCTTCGCTAGATTAGTTGAACCTACACCGTTAGGTACCGAAGTACACTCGAGAACGTTATTGTAAATCTTCTTATAACATCCTTTTTTACTAGGTGTCTGCCATCCGGACCAACGTAGACCTATGAAACTTGTCTCCTCAGAAAGACTCTTCGAAGAACGTCTAACTATCTATCGACGAACAAGAAGAATGGAGAACTTAGACCAAGACCTGACGTAACCGATTCAGTGAAAACCTGAATTTCCTGAACAAAATTAGTTACCCTTCGACTTTCCAAAAACAGGAACTCTGTCAAGATAAGTCAGATTGTTTACGATTATCGTCACGTGCCCCTTGTTTCCTATACATCTACTAATTCTGTCAAGGACTAAAATTACTTGAGTTTCAGGATCAACGGATCATTGAAGTCAGTACGGGATCAAACATCTTAAACTCTTTTATTGTTTATGAATCAAAACTGAAGATCTTTATTGATGTCCTCGTGTCGTACCTTATCAATAAAATTTTTATTCTAAATTAAAACTCACCTCATTAGATCGACACGAATACAAATCGTTTTCTTATCCAAATAAGGAGACCTTCAAAATGTTCTACCGTGATAGACGGTTTTAAAATGGTCTCGACATGGTCGATACAACATGGTCCGAAGGGACCACCGGGTCTACCAATTCTTAGACGGACGTTACGTCTCTCGGACCCAAACTAGGGACCCAACCCTTCTAGGGGACCTCTTCCCTTACCACCGGGAGAGATCCTAAGAACGAATCACTTAGGGTATCTGTCTCCTCGGACCACCCGATATGGATGTCAGGTACCCCAACGTCTCTCAGACTGTATTGATTCGTTGATTGTGAAAGTGACAGGACTATCAATGATTACAGAACATCCGGGGCCAATTTGTTGTATATATAATACATCCATTTCACTATCGATCATCCAAAGTAGGGATCTTCAAGAAACAAGTTAATAGTACCGAGTCTACCATTAGACGGACGTCACTCCCTCAAGACCCCAGAAAGGGACCCAGACCTTCTAGGAGACCTCTTCCCGTACCGTTTGGTGAGGTCATAAGAACGATCTCTTAAGGTACCTGTTCTCGGACCGCCCGACGTACGTCAGGTACCTCAGAGGTTCTCAGAATGTACTGACTCACTGAAAGTGAAAGTGAAAGTAATTCCTTCGCCGTTGTGGCTTATGTTTACATGTCTCCAACTTAGTCCCGTAATAAAAGGATTTCGACAAACAGACCCAAGAAGAAGGAACATTAGAAAGAGGCACAACAGGAGGACACGAAGAAATCGATAGTAAGGGATTTAGACAAATAGAACGAATATAATTATTATTATTATTATTACTATTATATGTAATAATATACATTATATGTAATAATATACATTACGTGTATATGTCCTCTTTGATCCGAAGAACGGAGATTTCCTAAACGGACTGGACATTCTCTTTCTCTTTCGGTCGGTGGTGAGATAAGGTGCCTCGAGACTGAAAAGTTTCCATTTTACTAGTCGTTCAATCGAATGTTATAACTTTGTTGTCAAAATTAAAAAAAAAAGTCCAGTCCGTCGAAATAAAGTACATATTGTTTGATTTCTCCGCAATTCAAGCCCCATGAAAGGACACAATGAAACCCTTATCCCCGTTTTCGAGACTCATCCCTTGGCTAGTCACGTCACGAGTCTCCGTGAACCGGTGGGAGATTTATCTTCTCGGACCGTCGACGGTCACCGTACCTCAACAGAGTCCCACCCACCCTATCTTCCGTAGAAGACCCGCACTGTTGGTCACTTATAAACACTTTTCTTTTTCGAGGTGAGAAAGTCCGATTACGTCGGGACAAAGTCCCGCACACCAAACTTCTCGTCACCCAAAGTGCGGAGACACGAGGGCACTAATCTAGGAAAGGACACTAAGGGTCCGGTGTGGAGGTACACGACTACGAGACTTCCACTACCACGTACGGGCCAGCGAGTCAACACAGACTGAGAAACGTTGTGAACCTGGGTGGTCTGAAGAGACAGGTACCCTAAGAGATCCGTTCTTGTGACCTCGTTCAACAAAGGAGGAGGTCTCCTAGAAGGACTGAGTCCCTAGTTCGGATACCGAGGATGTAACTGGTTGTTAAAAAAAAAAAAATGGTGACACGGTGGACCTTCGACTTCCATTATCTCGGACAGGGACTTTATGTCGGAACTGAGACCGTATCCTGTCGAACTTAAACTGAAGAACGACACGTCAATATTCCATACTATCGGATCTGTTCTACGAACTGGAGATACCCGGAGTCAAAGGAGTAGGTATTTTACCTCTGTGAAAATGATGTAGTATCAGATGAGATTCCTAATTTGTTTTATTATTTATTGTTTAGAGTTCACACCAGGTACTGTAGTTTATTCATCGTTTAAAATTGATAAAAATAGAGTCCTGTTTCAGATGCGGACACTTTGAAATTGTAAAATCCAGACCTTTGAAACCTTTTCTATAGAGACAAAAGTTTACTATCTTTCACCTTTTTACTTTCGGATTTATATATACGTCCTTTGTTTCAAAAGACTTGATGGTAGAGTCGGAAAACAACGACATTATGAAGGGTGAAAAGAATTATCTTGAGTATTAAAAAACAAAGAACACCAAAATGGTAAAACATATCTTTGTCACGTAGTAACCTATATATGATAGTCTTAACAAATGGTGTAAGTTATATAGGATCTCGGATTTAAAGAGAAAAAGGGTCTATATTACATAAAGACATAATTAAAGGGAAACTATTTCTCGGACCTGAAGTGATAGGTAGTTTCAAGACTCTTTCTATACAGTATATAACTCATGTTGTTGTAGAAAAAATTTAGAGTAGAGTTCAATAATCTTTTGTACTGACTCATTTTGAGAAATCAGAGTATGAACACATGAAATTGACTTTAATTCACAAGTCCTTACCAACGAGAAACGTTATTAAACAGAAGTAAAAGGAAAGAGGAGACCAAACGGACAACGAGCCACAACGGCACAGCAAATACAGAGGGGTTGTACGGGGAATATGACAAACGTCTCTAAAGAAACACAATATTATACGAACTAGTGATTCCTTCTTGAAGTCTTCCCTACAATGTACTATTTCAGTCGTTCCATCCTTTACCAGGATAAAAGGTAAAGTGAGTCTGAAGACTTTTAACTTTATGACAAATCTTAACATCGACATTGGTCAATCGGGCTGAGGACTTCTCGATCTTACTTACGGAGTTTCTTTTATAAGTACCAGATGCTTAGGTAACCAGTGTAATTGCGAGAGTCTTCGTCTGGGAGTGACAAAAGTGGCAGTGGAATAATTGGAAAACAAAAAATTAGGCAACGATTGTGGAAGGAACAGAGACAGGGTGTCGAAAATAATGTAGAACTATGGACGACGGTGTACATACACACTCACACATGTGTGTTCACACGAGTATTTGGGAAGTCACGGTGAAACGGTAGACAACTAAAACAGAGAGTGAGTTTCAGGTTCTTGTAAACTAACCAAACCGTTGACGAGAACTCCAGTTGGACGTAATATTGGATTGTCGGTCTGTTGTCTGTCCAGAATCAGTCCATGGCTAAGAGACAGGTCAGGCAAAGGACCTACCGTCTCAGTCGACCTTGTTTCGGATACCTATTTCTTCTCAAAATACTATATTTTCTCTTGACGCTCATCTCGGTCCTAAACCGAAAGAGAATCCTAGACACTCTTAATTGACCTTCCGTGAAAGTTACGGAAGATCATGACATTAGTTTTGAATTCTGTCTTTTATTCGTATTCTTCCTAAATCTACTTTCCGTGGGTCTTCACCTTTCTATGCACATATAATATCAACTCGAAATTTAATAGATCAACTTATTATTGATACGTCAAAGTGGATTAAAAGAGTGAATTGGTATCCTCGGTTTAAGTGACCAGGTGTTAGAAGGTTACAAGTTCACACTTTTACCCGTCCTTTCACTCGCGTGATTATGTTTGATTCATTAAAGGGGGTTTCAAAATCCATCATACTTAGTAATTCTTGTGTTCCTCATAGAGAGAGTGGAAGATTAATATAGGGGGGAATTTATAACACGTTTGCTAATAAATCATCGTAAGTAGAGTAAATCGTAAACAATGAAAACAACAATTACGGTCTAAAATATAACGACATAACGGTGAATCTCTGATATACATAAGTTCAAAACACAGAAAAAAAGTCATAATTAAAAAAAGGGTTAAAGTACAGTTTTCAATTTGTACAGACGTAAAGATCATTGTCCAAAACTCACTTCCAAGTATAAAGACCGATAGGAAGGACTTATTATCAAGACGAACTGGAACCGTCAAGTTGCTATCAAGGTCCTTTTCCTTGGTGTCTTGTTGATTGAATGACAAATTTTTAGAAGATATTGGTTGTAAGACGGGTACTAGAAAAGGACTAGTATACGACATAAACACTTAGTGTACTTAACTCTAAGTACATCTTTCAGAACTGGACAAGTTATTTATGTCGACTACGTAGGTATTTAATCCAAGTCTATCGTTTTTGATCTAAGATCACGGTTACAAGGATTGTAGGAGACAGCAGGGGAAAAGGAGGGTGGAAGTTAGAAAGGGTCGTAGTCCCAGAAAAGATTACTCAGTCGAGAAGAGTAGTCTACCGGTTTCATAATCAAAGTCGAAATCGTAGTCAGGAAGGTTACTTATAAGTCCTGCCAAAACGGAATCCTACCTGAGCAACCTAGAGGAACGTCAAGTTCCCTGAGAGTTCTCAGAAGAGGTTGTGGTGTCAACTTTTCGTAGTCAAGAAACTACGAGTCGAAAGAAACATCAGGTTGAAAGTGTAGGTATGTACTGGTGACCTTTTTGGTATCGGAACTCATCTACCTCAAAACAACCGTTTCATTACAGAGACGAAAAATTATATGACAGATCCAACCAGTATTGAAAAGGAGGTTCCTCGTTTACAGAAAATTAAAGTACCGACGTCAGTGGTAGACGTCACTAAAACCTTGAGTTTTTTTATTTCAGAGAGTGATAAAGGAAACTAAGGGGTAGATAAACGGTACTTCGCTACCCTGACCTACGGTACTAGAATTCAAAAGACTTACAACTCGAAATTCGGTTGAAAAAGTGAGAGAAGAAAGTGAAAGTAGTTCTCCGAGAAATCAAGAAGAAGTGAAAGACGGTATTCCCACCACAGTAGACGTATAGACTCCAATAAGTATAAAGAGGGTCGTTAGAACTAAGGTCGAACACGAAGAAGGTCGGGTCACAAAGAGTACTACATGAGACGTATATTCAATTTATTCGTCCCACTGTTATATGTCGGAACTGCATGAGGAAAAGGGGAAACCTTGGTCAGACAACAAGGTACAGGTCAAGATTGACAACGAAGGACTGGACGTACGTCCAAAGAGTCCTCCGTCCAGTCCACCAGACCATAAGGGTAGAGAAAGTCTTAAAAGGTGTCAAACGACACTAAGAGTACGAGGAGTTGAACTTAGAATATATTACTCTGTGTTTCTGTCTTTTGTTAACCTCGACGTAAAAAGGAAGTTGAATGATAGGTGCTAAACAGACTGTCACGACCCCGAAGGGACTACGGATGGACATGTACCAGTACGACGACGAGGGACACTAAGAGTCAGTGCGTGACAGGGAGGTTTTTTCTTTTGTTTGTAGGAAATAGAAAGACAAATTCTACTTTAAAACAAGTTCAAACGATTTTAAAGATGACGAGTATTGGTTTCCTAATATTGTGAGAGTCCCTCGGTTTCTTACGAGTTTGATGGTGTGTTAACGTGAGTAGAGTGTACGATCATTTCATTACGAGTTTTAAGAGGTTCGGTCTGAAGTCGTCATGCACTTGGCACTTGAGGGACTACAAGTTCGACCAAAATCTTTTCCGTCTCCTTGGTCTCTAGTTTAACGGTTGTAGACGACCTAGTACCTTTTTCGTTCTCTCAAGGTCTTTTTGTAGATAAAGACGAAAGAACTGATACGGTTTCGGAAACTGACACACCTAGTGTTAGTTGACACCTTTTAAGACTTTCTCTACCCTTATGGTCTGGTGGACTGGACGGAGAACTCTTTAGACATACGTCCAGTCCTTCGTTGTCAATCTTGACCTGTACCTTGTTGTCNTTCCTCATGCAGTTCCGACATATAACAGTGGGACGAATAAATTGAAGATACGTCTCATGTAGTACTCTTTGCGACCCGACCTTCTTCGTGTTCGACGTTAGTTCTAACGGTCCTGGTTTATAGTTATTGGAGTCTATACGTCTACTGTGGTGGGAATACCGTCTTTCACTTCTCCTCGATTTTTCGGAGAACTACTTTCACTTTCACCTCTCACTTTTTCAACCGAATTTCGAGTTGTAAGTCTTTTGCTTCTAGTACTGTAGACCAGGGTAGTGAAGTACCCTTTATCTACCCCTTTGTCATCTTTGTCACAGTCTGAAATAAACCCCCCCGAGGTTTTAGTGACGTCTACCACTGACGTCGGTACTTTAATTTTCTGAGAATGAGGAACCTTCTTTTCAATACTGGTTGGATCTATCGTATAAGCTTTCGTCCCTGTAATGAAACGGCTGATTCCAGGTAGATCAGTTCCGATACCAAAAAGGTCACCAGTACATACCTACACTCTCAACCTGACACTTCTTCCGACTCACGGATTCTTAACTACGCAAACTTGACACCACAACCTGTTCTGAGAACTCTCAGGGAACCTGACGTTCGTCTAGGTTGACCAGGTAAGACTTCCTCTAGTCGGGACCCTAAAGAAACCTTCCTTCTACGACTTCGACTTTGAGGTCATGAAACCGGTGGAGTACGTTTCTCAACTGAGTAACCTTTTCTGAGACTACGACCCCCCCTAACCCCCGTCCTTCTCTTCCCCTGCTGGGTCCTACTCTACCGACCTACCGTAGTGCCTGAACTACCTGCACTCAAACTCACTCGAGGCCCCTAACCACTACCTGTCCCTCCGGACGGCACGACGTTAAGTACCCCAGCGTTTCTCAGCCTGTGCTGACTCGTTGAATTGACTCGACTTGTCCCTCGGTTCATCTGACCTTACTAAAGAGAAAGGAAGTCCACCTAACAAAACAGTCCACTTTTTCTGGTAGTATATTTAATATATATATATAAAATTATATTTAAATAAATAAAATTAACCTCCGATTAATGAAATGTCATAACATAATCAAAACGGTATGTAGTTGTACTTAGACGGTACCCACATGTGCACAAGGGGTAGGACTCGAGGGGAGGGGGAAGGGAGGGGCATGGTAGGGAGACCCAGTAGGGTCACGTGGTCGGAGTTCGTAGCACATAGGTCGTAGCTTGGACCTGATCACTAAACAAAGAATATACTATAATATATACAAAGTTACGGTAAGAGGGTTTAGTAGGATGGGAGAGGGAGAGGGTGTCTTAGGTCTTCTGACAAGATATGTAGACACAGAGAAAACGACAGAGCGTATGTCGCAATAGCAATGGTAGAAAGATTTAAGGTATATATACACAATCATATGACATAGCCACAAAAAGAAAGACCGAATGAAGTGAGACATATGTCAAGGTCAAAGTAGGTGGAGTAATCTTACCTAAGTCTACATAAGAAAAATTACCAACTCATTATGAGGTAACACATATACATGGTGTCGAAAGAATAGGTAAGTAGACGACTACCTGTAGATCCAACGAAGGTACAGGACCGATAATATTTGTCACGACACTACTTGTAACCCCATGTGCACAGAGAAAGTTAAGACCCAAGGAACCACATATACGGGTCGTCACCCTAACGACCCAGTATTCCGTCAAGATAAACGTCAAAAAATTCCTTAGAGGTGTGACAAGAGGTATCACCGACATGATCAAACGTAAGGGTGGTTGTCACATTCTCCCAAGGGAAAAGAGGTGTGGGAGAGGTCGTAAATAACGAACATCTGAAAACCTAGCGTCGGTAAGACTGACCGCACTTTACCATGGAGTACCACCAAAACTCAACGTAAAGAGACTATTACTCACTACAACTCGTAGAAAAGTACACAAACAATCGGTAGACATACAGAAGCAACCTCTTTACAGACAACCCAAGAAACCGGGTAAAAAACTAACCCAGCAAATAAAAAGACCTTAACTCGACGTCCACAACGAACATATAAAAACTCCAATCAAGAAACAGTCAACGAAGTAGACGATAAAAGAGGGTAAGGCTTCCGACAGAAAAGTGGAACTAATATCAAAGGAAGCAACACGTCTTCGAAAATTAAAATTAATCCAGGGTAAACAAATAAAACCAAAAATAAAGGTTATAAGACACGCCACCCAGTATCCCCTAGGACGACACTAAATACAGCCTCTCAAAAAACGGATACAAGAGGAGATCCTCAAAATATCAAAGACCAGAATGCAAATCTAGAAATTAGGTAAAACTCAAATAAAAACACATACCACAGTCTTTCACAACATTAAAGTAAGAAAATGCTCACCAACTGGTCAAAGGTTCGTGGTGAGCAATTTCTCTAACAGAAAAGAGGTAACATGTAAGAACGAAGGAAACAGTTTCTATTCCACAGGTATCCACGCACCTAAAGAGAGACCCGAAGAAAGATAAAACAAGGTAACTAGATATAAAGACAGAAACACGGTCATGGTATGGCAGAACTACTCACATCGATACATCATCTCGGACTTCGGTCCGTCCAACTAAGGAGGTCAAGGCAAGAAGAAAGAGTTCTAATAAAACCGATCAGCTCCCAAAAACATTTAATATAAAAAATATAGAGACTTGCACTAAAATATCGACTTAACGAGAACCACTTGTGACTAGTGTTAGCTCCTCAAGTCCCACCCCCCACCCCACTCCAAAGACACCCACAGACAACCCAGGAAGAGTAGAACCCCTAAAGGGTGTCGGGTAACCTACCTAAGGACGTCTTGGAGAAGGACACTCCGACCACACACAGGACCGCCTACCTTCGGGAGGCGACTATAGGTGAGGAAGGTGGACGCGAAGAGGTTTCGAAGACGAAACAACCGAAGACAACAACGGTACAAACACAACTGAAGAACAGGTAAAGGGCTAAGTCACTTTAAGAGTTCCATGAAGTGTGTCATGAACGACAAGCTGCTTTTCCTGTACCGTAGGGACATCTTGAATGAACGATGGTCGAGAGACTACTTTGAGGAAAGGAATTTCGACATCTCGTCCCCTAAGAAATACCTCTTCACTATGTGGGCTAAACTCTAAGTAAACAAACCAATCAAACCGAGACGAATTCGTAGACTTGTCATCGAACTAATTTATACCCGTGTGTACACAAAAAAAAAAAAAGGGGAGGTGTCGTCTTCAGGAATAAGGCTTATTACTCCACAGACACCCATCCGAAAGATCCAGATCTGTCAGAATCTTGAAAAGACGTCGCAAACCACACTGTATATGAAACTCTTCTTCTCAGGAGATAAACTAGTCTAAGAGTCACAAGGTACTGAGAATTTGTTTTTTGTTTTGTTTTCGATAAATGTTCGAAGAGAGGATATACCATCCCATAAATAAAAGACTCAGACAAACCCCTTACTTACTTAGACATGGGTGTGGACTTCAGTGAGGTTTAAGTAATCGAATCTCACTTCGTCGACATAAGATTCCCTAGTGTACTACGGAGACGACTCTTGAGTTTAATTCTTGGTCCTTTCACATCTGTCCAATAGACCTCGTTAATCTTAGTAAGATAGGGACCACGGTCCGTTTGTGTAAGTCTCCGTACGTGTGTAATCCTATAACACGAGAAAACGGTGCAAATTCGAGACTCTTCTCATCTTAACGATAAATTTGAGAGGGCCAATACATACTTTTGTAGTAAAAAAAAGCCAGTAATAGAGTGCACGTAAACAACTGATTATGTCTCCGCATGTAAACACAAACATACGAATATGGAAAGTGTGGTTAAGGCACCCCAAATCTTCAACGTGTCATAACCACCCCCAATAACCTTATTGACTTTAGTTAAAGTAAAAATGATTAAATTACCACCATACTGGACCTGCTTAGTACATTCGAGAGACTCTGAAATAAGACTATTATGCCCTCATTGTTGTGAGACATTTCAAGTGTCAATGAACCTAGTGGTTACTTTAGTACGGACGCTAGATATTTTGCAAATGACTCAATAATCGTCGTCTACCTAACGTGTTAAACTTTACTAATCGGTTCAGACCTTCTACCATGACATAACTTAACACTTAGATTCAGGAAGACGAAGAGTTTGATTGTCACATATTTGACGAAACGATCCAAACGACTAATAGTCAAGGATGACGAACCGAGGTAGTCAGAATTCGACAATATATAGAAACAAAAAGGCTCTCCTCACATAAACTTTAGGCTCTCTGTCTTTAAGAGGAGGATCTGAAGGGATCACCAGGTTATTAATTAATTCTCAGGCAAACGGTTACGTCCCCGACAGGACCACCGAGTCTCCAATTTCGCAGACGGAGATTACGCCCTCTGGACCCAAACTAGGAACCCAACCCTTCTAGGGGACCTCTTCCTTTACCGTTGGGTGAGGTCATAAGAACGGACCTCTTAGGGTACCTGCCTTCTCGGACCACCCGATGTCTGGTACGCCAGCGTTTCTCAACCTGTACTGACTCGTTGAATTGATTGATTGAACGGTCACGTCCCTTATACTCAGGGTAGGGATCAGACCCTTCTAAGGTATACGGTTTTCATCGTCGATTCGGGTACACGGTGTCGACGACTTAGGACGTACAGGACCTCGGGTCCGACGTGTTGTCCCACCCCCACCACCCTCACCGGCGTTACTGTTCGGGGAGATGACGTTGATCTCTAATCGGGGGTCAGCGGTGTTGATCCCTTCCGGGTACGTGTCGTTGTTTCTGGGCTACGTCACCTTTTATTTTAAATTTTTTCTCTCTCTCTTTAAGGGGAGACTTTATCTTTCCCTAAAAATCCCTCGTGGTGTAAAGTCGAAGAAAGTAAAGTTAGAGGTAAAGATTTCAGGAATTGAAGATCTTTTAGTGTACATCCAGAATGACATAAGAGAATACTTCCTCCTTCCCTTCACTCTTAATAATCCATAACTCACATGACCCGGGATAAGACACGACACTCGAAAAGGGTTTATAAAAGAAAGTAGGTATGAGCCGGTAGTGGGAGAGACGGGACGAGACGACGGTATCTTGGGACTTAAAAAAAGAAGAAAAACCAGGGACGGGAAACCCACATTCTATGTCTTCTTTTGTTTATCCTGCGGACGGGACATCGGGTACGTACCACGTTTTCGAGTCACTCTATTGAAACAACTGCAACGGAGTTTTTGTACTAACTTTTCGTAAAAACGTACAAAACATATTCGATCTCAGACGAGCATCTTACACGAGTCCTGTCGACATGACAGTACGACAGGACAATGAGGTATCGACATCCTCGAAACCACTCAGAAGGTTGGAGAGGTTCAAGTTTGCAGAATTAGTAAGTACAGTTACATACCGTTTTTGGTGATGTTATAACATCAATGGGAGGTTAATTTTATTTAATTAATTAAAAATTTTTCAGAATTAGTTTCATCACGCACACACGTACGATTCAGTGAAGTCAGTACGGTTTGAGGAACACTGGGACACCTAACATGGGTGGTCCGAGAGGAGACAGGTACCCTAAGAAGTCCGTTCTTATGATCTCAACCAACTGTACGGCAAGAGGTCCCGTAGAAGAGCTGGATCCCTAATTTAAGCGTAGGGAATCCAGAGTACATAAACGTCCGTCTAAGAAATGGTGAATCGTGGCGACCCCTTCGGGATTATTTTTATCCGGTAACTAATTTAGGGACCGTTTGGAAACTCAGTGGTCTAAGATCTGGAAACGGATGTACACTGACAACACCCTTTTTTTTTTTTTATGGGTACCTAAATCAAATAACGGGTCCTTGAGTCAGTTAGACGATTATGGACCGGAGTAGAGAAAGTGAACGTATATTTTTGTAATAGTCCCTTCCTTACAAACGTTTTGTGAACTTTTTCCCGAAACGTTGTGATTTTCACAACTAACATTTTACACCAATTCGGTATCTTTTCGCCACTAAAAATTTATGAACCTCTAAACTTTGTTTATGAAGTCTTAAATGTTGTCACTAGGATGTCAGGTAAATCACTTTTATGACGGTCCACGTAACAAACTGATAGTTTTCTCTCATTTGTTTCTCTTTAATGTTTAAGAATGAAAAATCGTTCTGAATTAAGAAACCTATTACTGACGAAATAATTTTTTACCTCGGGTCGGTCCTATTCCTTCTATACAGAGGTCAATAAGGGTATACACCTGGGAATCGGTGTTCGGTGCCCTTAAAGGAATCAATGTGGTGTAAATAAAATGAGGGACCTAATATTTCCACGTTTTTGACTGATAGACCGTGTCTGGAGAACTACACGACTCCTACGACTTTTCTAAATCTTTTCCTATTTCCTCCAAAATGGAAGGACTTTCTAAAGTCCAGAAAAGGGTAAGTGTTTCATCTATGCGAACCGATTTACTTGATTAATAGATTTATTTTGTATACGTACAATTAAGAACGAACACACGAATGAACATTAAAGAAAGAAGATCAGACGTGGAGTTGTGATAGAATCGAAAGACATTTTAAGAAAGTATAAACTAACCAAACGAAACGTGGTACTTATATCACAAAGTCTCTATCTGCCGATGGACAATGTCAATTTGAAGAGCAGTTATTCACAACTATAGTGAGGGACCCTGAGACCAACCTGAAAATAGAATTCAGCAATTCCTGAGTAAAGAAGTTATCAGTACTCACTAGACGAACTCTCCTTTGTCAACTGAGTCATGTTCGAGTGATGTGGTGGGGTGGGGGGTGACCCTTCTGACTTCATCGGTCTGACTACAGTCTATCTTGTCAACTTTCTCCTTCGTGGCTCGGGGAAGTCAATCCGGTGCACTCGAGAAGAGGAACTAGTATTGAGGAAAACTTTCAAGAGTCTAGGAATAGGACGTAGGATAGGAAGAACCGGTTAATACGGGAGGAAAGACAAAATCCTTTATTTTCCTAATTGTCAATTTTTGTATGGTCAATTTGGATTTATGAATATAGACATTTTGTTCCTTACCACTTCTATGATAACTATATGATATCTCTCAGTCATCAAATCACCAATTCACACACCCAACACTTCAGACTGTCGGCTCTAAGTATAGGATCGAACAAACAAACGATCCACTGGGACACAATGGAGTAGATATTTTACCTCTAATACTATTATTGATAGGGTATCTCGATCTGACTTCTAATTTACTCTCACACACACTACGTAAAATTTTACTGAACCGTTTCCCAATGACTATACTAATCATATCCCGAAGGGACCATCGAGTCTACCATTTCTTAGACGAACGTTACGTCCTCTGACCCTGAGTTAGGGACCCAACCCTTCTAGGGGGTCTCTTCCGTTACCGTTGGGTAAGGTCATAAGAACGGACCTCTGACGGAACCTGTCTCCTCGGACGCCCCCCATGTTAGATGTTAGGTACCGACCCAGCGTTCCTGAGTCTGTGTTGACTTGTCGATTGTTTTTGTGTAATAATATGTGTTCTCTCCAGTAATGGTGTGTCTTATGGATAAATAGTCGTGCAAAATGAAGAGACACATATTCTTATACGTGTAACAGACGGAATCATTTACCTCTGAAAGTACAACTATAAAAAAATCTCATTAAAGTCAACGTATTTGAATCCTTCTTGGGACTCGTCCTTGCACTGATTGGGTACGTAATTACCACTCAATACCTTCCTACACACGTCGTAGGATAATTAAAACTACAGTAGCTGTACATTTTGATTGTTAAACGAAACTTTATAAAGATTTCGTCAAGGTAAAACAGAACACTCCCACTGAAAAAAGAATTTATATAACAGTGTTGACTTCCTAGTCCAGTGAGAACACCTAGATCGGTTGTCGGTATTTAAGAAGAATGTTATCTAAAAAAAGAGTTTTCCGTCGTTTGACGGAGTGACGAGTGTATGACGACGACAAAGTCGAGAGGAGTGAGGACAGGCTAAGATAAGAAAAGTAAGTTACACTAACTTTTCGTTATTTTCAACAAGAATATGTTGAGAACTAGGTTTGACTCGTTTAATCTTCCATAAATTAGATGGAACATATTTTTACCTTCATCATCTTCCCCCTTCACTCAGCAAAAATTTAGGGTAAAATAGTACTACAATAAGGTCACCATAACGAAAATCGATATAACCAGTGTCGACTGAAGGACTGACACACAACTGGTGTTTTACATTAGACCTCCCGTAAAGTCTAAAATTTACTGAAAGATCTCCTGGGATCAATTTTAACAACTACGATGTACTGTTGACGACAATAAAGTCACGGTCGGTTTATTTTTTCTCGTAATTATAAGTAATCATTACAATGTCGACCACTCAGGAAGTGTTGTAACATTACCAAACTTATCAATAAAGTTTGTCACATAACTTGATAAGTGTATTATTCGAGACTAACTGTGTTAGTAATTTCTTCGGGTCTTTATGGTTCCTGTTTTCTTTATACACACGTGTATATAATTCGATTCATTTATAAAATCCTTATCTGAAGTTAACTGGCTGAGACTGTGACACGTTCTTCACTAATTAAAAACTCACTCTACACACCCTTTTAGTAACATCTTTGACCTTGTGTCTAAGCTCAGAATTAAAGTAGTGTTCAAGTGATTACCAAATTTAAAGATGTCTAATCCTAGATACGGTATCTACACAGATATCTCCGTTAACATTCCTATTTTACTCCGTTTACTTTACTTTCCCCCTCACTATCTCCCCTACTACCCTACGTGACTACAGAGACTCGGGGACTACACTTGTCGTGGTACATCCCTAAAATAAACACGACAGAGCTGAGTAGAATAATTCTACTACCAAAGTAGAGATAAGGTATTTACTCCTTTGGTTTCTGTTCTCTCCCTAATTCGAAAGACGTGTGTCGACCTACCACTCTTTGGGACCACAATCCTAAATTTAGGTTCACACACATAATAGACATGATATAGTTTTACGAAGACCTCAAATTGTACCTCGTGATACCACCTATACTGACCCCAACTTTGTCCCATCTTCTGGACCTTAGACGAAAGTTCCTCAAATGCTCAAGGGCACTACCACTGGTATTCTGATTCCACCTCTTACACCTTCAAGTACCCCACAAGACGTCATATAGAACAAAAACACTATCAAGTAAAACGAATTAAAAAAATCTCCGTTGTTTATTCACTATATTATACTGTTGTCAAAAAAAAGAGAGTTTGTTTTCTTAATTAAATGTTTTATATTTATCTGAGTGTCTGTATCTTTTATTTCAACGTCAATGGATTCCCCTTTCTCCCCTCCCTTGAACACTAATTGTATATATCAATAATACATCCTTTATTATGTATCTCTTCCTTTACCGTTAGGTGAGGTCATGATAACGGACCTCTTAGGGTACCTGTCTCCTCGGACCATCCGATGTCAGGTACCCCAGGATTTCTCAGCCTGTGCTGACTCGCTGAAGTGAAGTGTATATATTTTATCTCTTTGTTGTTCCCAAATGACATTTCATGTCTCTTGACATAAGTTATAGGACATTATTAGACATTACCTTTTATTAGATTTTTCTTATATATATGTGAGTGATAATGTATATTTTGTCTGTTTGTTATTTCCCAATGACATATCACGTCTCTTGACATGAGTCGTAGAATATTATTACATATTACCTTTTTTGGACTTTTCTTATATATATACACACACATACACACATATTTACTTAGTGAAAAGACATGGGAACTTTGATTGTGTTGTGACATTTAATTGATACATCGGGCGGGACCACCGAGTCTACCATTTCTCAGAAGGACGTTGTACCTTCTGGACTCAAGTCAGGGACCCAGGTCTTCTAGGGGACGTCTTCTTTTACCGTTGGGTGAGGTCATAAATTGATATGAAGTTAAATTTTGTTTTTGTTTTTGTAAAGACGAAACACAAGAGTTCTCAATTCAATGTGCAGGGAGGGAGAGTAGGAAAACGGTTGCATTACATGTCTCCTCTTTTCGACGGGAAACGAGGACGCAGGACTTATTTGGGTGTTTCTCTAAATGACTGTACGAAGTATCAAGGTCAGTACAGTCAAGTCAAGTCAACGAGTCTACACAGGCTGAGAAGTGCTGGGGTACCTGATGTTGTGAGGTCCGGAGGACAGGTAGTGGTTGAGGGCCTCGAACGAGTTTGATAACAGGTAGCTCAGACAGTACGGTAGGTTGGTAGAGTAGAAGACAACAGGGGAAGAGGAGGACGGAAGTTAGAAAGGGTCGTAGTCCCAGAAAAGTCTACTCAGTCGAGAAACGTAGTCCACCGGTTTCATAACCTCAAAATCGAAGTCGTAGTAAGGAAGGTTACTTATAAGTCCTGACTAAAGGAAGTCCTAACTGACCAAACTAGAGGAACGTCAGGTTCCCTGAGTTCTCAGAAGAGGTTACGGTGTCAAGTTTTCGTAGTTAAGAAGTCGTGAGTCGAAAGAAAAATCAGGTTGGGAGTGTAGGTATGTACTGATGACCTTTTGATATCGAATCAACACATAGAGATCTGATAATAACCCTCTTTAATTAAAATTTTGAATATAACTTCTATAATGAACACTACTGAAAAGAAGGATTATAAACAAAACGATACGAAAGGACTTGAAGGATTACGTAAACAACGTCTCACCACGATTACGGTTTCCGACGTCGGGAATAGAAAGTAAGTTCTATTATAAAGTAACTTAGTCCGTTAATAATAACTCCAACATGTGTTTCATGTTAAGGACACAGATAGAATTCTTAATAATTTGGGTCAATCTTGACACGTTCATAAGGTCTAATTTTTTTTTTTATTTATCATTCTTCGTACAGAGAATTTTATGAGTCCTCAGACATAACGGAAATTGAATTGGGTTTAAATTTTCAGACAACCATTATATTGATCACTATGTTAGTCACTCTCTGGTCCCATACACAAACGAAGAGTCGTCAAAATAATAACAAAGTATTAACTGTTTACACAACTGAGTTTTCGGGATCTTAAAATAAAGGGACGATTGAGTATACGAAAAGAAGATACTTGAATAACGCAACAGAAATCCTTCACCTCTCCTAAGGTCTCGAGAAGGGTAATTCGTGAGTATGAGGAACTCAAAAAGGTCCTCACCTGAACCGGGTTCGGACACTTCAATCTCATCATTGTGAAGGATGAACATTCGTGAAATAAGAAATGTCTGTGCACACGTAACTATTAGACTAAACTGGGAGTGTTGGTTGTGACTTCACATGTGTGTAACGGCAAGGGTTAAATGTCTACGTCTTTAGTTTTGGTGTCCTTCGGACACACCTGGGACGGTGAATGATTTGAGACTCTGGAAACCACTCTAAATAAAGTCAGAGAAATTTGAAGTTAACGGAGTAAACCCCCTTTCTTTTAGATGAAATACCATATTAAGGTTCTTAATTCACGTTTGTGGATCAAGTTCCCCTACCGTGTCATGGACTTAGTTTCTTCTGTTATTTTTAGGAAGAAGAAATAAGTAATTTCTTTACCGACAACTTGTCAATGAACATTTAAGAAGGTCTACCTTTCCTGTTTTCTCACTGGAACCACCTACCTTAAGAACAGGGTCACCTTTAATATCAGAGTCAAGTCAAGTCAAGCCAAGTCAGTGAGTCAGCACAGGCTAATAAACGCTGGGGTACTTAGAGTCGTGCGGTCCGGAGGTACAGGTAGTGGTTGAGGGCCTCAAGTGAGTCTGAGTGTAGGTAACTCAGACACTACGGTAGGCCGGTAGAGTAGGAGCCAGCAGGGGAAGAGGCGGACGGGGGTTAGGGAGGGTCGTAGTTTCAGAAAAGGTTACTCAGTTGAGAAGCGTACTCCACTGGTTTCATGACCTCAAAGTCGAAATCGTAGTAAGGAAGGTTTCTTTAGGGTCCCAACTAGAGGAAGTCTTACCTGACCAACCTAGAGGAACGTCAGGTTCCCTGAGAGTTCTCAGAAGAGGTTGTGGTGTCAAGTTTTCGTAGTTAAGAAACCACGAGTCGGAAGAAGTGTCAGGTTGAGAGTGTAGGTATGTACTGGTGACCTTTTTGATATCGGAACTGATCTGCCTGGAATCAGCCGTTTCATTACAGAGACGAAAACTTATATGATAGATCCAACCAGTATTGGAAAAAAGGTTTCTCATTCGTAGAAAATTAAAGTACTGATGTCAGTGGTAGAGTCTAGTCTGTTTTTCACCTCGAACAAAGTGGAAAGACCGGTTCTAGTATGAATAATGTCGAAATAAAATATTTAGTATTTCTATGTTTAATATATAGTTCTCTTGTCGATGTTCTCACAGAGTAAGGGAAATAAGGGATGGTTTACATGTCAATGTATTACAGAACGGTGTGAACCTAAGACGTAGATGAACTTCCACCCTGAGATTAAAAGACTTATGAAGTCGTGAACCTTATCCACACATAGTGACTCACTCCTTTAAATACTGTCTCTCCAACGGACAATGGGTGTGGAACCGAAGACACTCAAACTTGCTCACTTGAATGGTTCAGTCCCGTCCACAACTATGGGAAACAGTAACGAAATTCCTGTCTTTACGACTAACACCAAAACAACGTAAAATAAACTTTTTACGAGTTTTACGAGAAAAACGAAAATACCCTTTTTCATTTTCGTTAGTGTTCAGAATTTGTTTCCTTGAAATGTTATTTACAAAGAGAGGGGAGAAAGTCTATACATTGGAGTGACAACCTTTCCTGAACTCACATAGAACAGAATTATTGTTTCTCTGCGTAACAAAAGACATGACGACGACGACGATTCAGCGAAGTCAGCACAAGCTGAGACACTGGGGTATCTGCCGTCGGGTGGTCCGAGGGGGTAGGGACCCTAAGAGGTCCGTTCTTGTGACCTCACCCAACGGTAAAGGAAGAGGTCGCGTACTTTCACTTTTCACTTTCCCTTCAGCGAGTCAGCACCTGATCCACCTGAAATATCTTTCCTTTTGAGAAATGGGTCGGTCAAGTCTTCAAGAGTACAGGGTAAGGTTCAGGAATACTCCAGGAAATTGTATAGGTATGATTCCAGTTTACACGAAAAAGAAAAGGTTAAACTAAACTGTTTATATACTACTTGAAATTACATCTTTATAGATTAGAAGGGAGACGACTCCGACAAGTTAAACTTTTTGTTCTTTTCTTGAAGGTCGAACGAGAAGTCACATTGACTTATCGTGAGAACTCAAAATACTAAAGTAATATACCCCCTTTGAGATTAAGTAAGTACACACGACTAACGTGACACATTGTACGTTACACATTATTTATTATTAATTTTGAACATTACTCCTATATACATCAATGTTTGATTATCCTAATAACTTCCTTGAACCAATTTCTGAGATAAAGGTATTGAATTAATTTCGGTTTGAATTCATTTGAACATCAGACGACGTCTGCATCGTTCACACACCAACATACACACACACACACACACACACACACACACGTGCACGTATATACGTTGATATGAATCTACTTTCTACCACTTCCCTTTTACTTTAATACATCTATTGTCTATTACAGTTTAGATCTAGTTGGGTTCCTTCTATCGTAGTTAAGACTTTCGTAGTATCTTGCACGTGGTTCTGAGTCCTTTCAAAGTATTGTAGGTCGACAAAAGTGAACTGTAATGACTTATTTTTGTTAAAAATCCTTTCTGGACATTTAACCTGATAAATTTGATTCTCATTTTTAAATTGGATTCTTATATTTAAAGATAAGAATCACATTTAAATCAGGTCAAGAAGGGGGACCCTTACTAACCTTTTTCACCTAAATATATGTTTATTCCTTCAATTCTTTACTGAAAAGCATGCGGATTAACACATGAAAAATACATTTCATAAATATTGTATAAATCTGATGTAACTATTGGTCTCCTATTTATCCTTTATTCGTTAAAATAGGACAAGTATTCTGTAAGTCTCTGTAATAAACAGAATACTTATTACATTGTAAAGTAAAAATTATCAAGATTCAAAAGGAATTGAAAATTCATCTGAAAAAAAACCAGTTATTTCTTCCTCTTATTGGTCATATTTACATGTTTTAGGAGTTCGTCCGATATCTTACTCATTTAGTACCACATAAGTATCTCATAGTAAGTTTCTACAAGAACTATCCTTTTAATATGACTCTGAGACCACTTTAGAGTCAGGGTAAGTCAGATTTGTGTTACAAAACAGTAAACATACTTTACTTGTCGATCCACTTTGAGAATAAATAGACAGACAAAGTCTTAGTGAACGACATAATAAAGTCCTTACAATGATTTGACAGGAGAGAGAGAGGAGGAGACGACTGAACCTTATACGGTAGATACACTGTCACAGTACGAATCGTGCTAAGAAACGTACGTTATTTATGAGTGGTTTATGTACCATCTCCTGTGTCAGTTCAAGATCACTGCGACTTAAGACTGTCCTTCTTTTTCTCCCTCTTTTTGGGTCTCCTTACTTATGGGTACCCTATGTCTGACTCAGAGTCGTTGCTTTGTGTCAGAGTAACGTTCGAAACAGTTCACTCACTTCCGGACGCGATACAGCTAGACCATGAAATACATGGTTTACCAAAAACTGACAAATACCAGCTAGACCAAGGTAAGTTTCGCACCCTTTATCTCCTTACTTACTTTACCTCCTCCAAAGACGGAAGTAACGCAAACGTATAATCACCTCCTCCATCTGTTATTCCACATGTTTATATTCAAGACCTAATTCTTTTCTCGATCAACTCCCTGATAGTCCTTGTTATCTCCTCTGGAAACCTTCCTTGTCAGGACCTTCCGGAGAGCCTCCTCTCCAACATACCTAGTTCTGGATTTACTACGGTCTTCGGTCGGAACCCTTTTAGTCTCCCTCCTCGCAACGTCCACCTCTCTTGTCGTTCAAGTCTTCTGGATGTCTACTCCACCCGGCCCGAACAAGATTCTTCCCTTTCTTTCGTCTATTGGATCTTACTTTATTGGTGGATATCTGACAGTATACTCAACCTTAAGGTAGTTGGAACCGTGACAACTATGAAACCCAACCTATTAAGTAACGCCACTCCTTGACACAAGACTTAACATCACACAACTCTTCGTACGGACCAGACATGGGTAATCTACGAACATCGGTGGGGATGGGGATTGTAGGTTAACATTGTCGACTTTACAAAGGTCATAAGGGTTAGTTGGGACCGGTTCTTGTTAATTTTATCTTCTTACTCCTGTCCCGGTTTAGTTTATCCTGGAAGATCCGGTCTTGTTTGTCAAAGTCAAATAAGAATTACTTTATACTACGATAACCTCACAGAAATTCATCGTCTCACCGAAGACGATTGACTGAATTCTTTGTTAAGCCAGACTAACTATGTACGGTTTATCTAACGTTCCGTTACTCTTACCTAAGTGTTTCTGGTCGTCTTCTGGTAACGGTCCTTGGGCTCTCTCTCCTACCGTCGAGTGCTGGACTCACCTTCGACACCTCCACTTCTCATCTGTGACTTTTTTTTTCTACGTATGAACTCCTTTCCCATCGGTCAGAATGACTACCTAACCTAAACCTCCAACTTCTTTTTCATCCTTAGTTTCTCCTGAAGAAAAGTGACTTTAATTGTCTTGACTCCGTCCTCGTCCATCTTACTGTGGCTTGAAAAACGGAACAAGAGACAAGACTCAGATGAATGGTGTCAAGTTCAAATACAGACCATTGAGAGGACAGGCAGATGGTATCCAGATAAAGACGTTAAAAAATTTCAAAAGAAGGAGGTCTCTCCTAAAAGTAAAAATTGACCTTCCGACAATGTCTTTCCAGTTCAGTTAGATTGGGTTAGACCCTAATTTGACTGAGTCCAGACCAAAGGTAGAAACATTCTAGAAAGGAAAGAGGATCCTACGTCGGTGAGTCCTCAGAGTCCTCTTTCAGACCGTACAAGCGGCCCCATGGAGCATGAACCGTTCGGAATTGGAGGTCAAAGACAGAAAGGTTTAACACTTTGACAAATTTCGAGAAAATTAAAGAATTGGAAATCACTGGTAAAAGACAACCCACGAGATGAATCCTTAATGGTGCACTGAGTTTCGTATGTTACCGAATGAAGAAGTCCGAATGAAGAGAGACAAAGAGAAGAGAGACCCAGAGTCTAGGAGTTCAAGACCGAGAGAACATTGTGACTGGAGGTCAATACTTCCTTGACTTCTTTTGTTGCCTTCTTAAAACCTATAAGCGTGTTATAGACCGTACCAGAATAAACAGAAAATCTTTCAAACGAGAAGACAGTCGTTAAATTTTTTTTTACCTAACTTCTTTAACTCCTCTAACTCATATTCACGACTCTTCGGTCCTCTTTTTCCAAGAAGTTTAACCGTGTACGTCCGACTTGTATTACTCGTGGATTTCATCCCGTCCCTCGTATTTTACATCCTTTTTCTTCGTTCTTTATGAATCCTCCAGCTAAACTTTACTACTGTTTACCTTTTAAATCGACAGTCGTAAAGAATTTAAAATAAACACATAGTTTTATTCTTATTGTATAACCGAGTAATAAAGAGGTAGGGAGTATTATAATTTCCGACCAGTTCCTACTACCCAACGGTTTGTTTTATTAGATGAGAAACTTTAAAGAGTACCAAGACGATAATAAGAACCAATATTCCTAACTTTCCTTTTACATAAAATTAGACGGAAGTAACAAGTTTTCTTGAATTCAATCTCGGAACTACACTCGCTAGAGAAACTTCCTTCGGTACACGAGGTATTAAGTCTTTCGTACCTTTTATTTTGGTTTGGAAGTAATAATAAGACTATCGTTATAGGATACCTTCTTCGGTAAGTTGAACTTGTTTGTGACTTGATCCAACCAATGTACGTGGTAAATCGTTACGTAAACTCTACAACGTGAGCAAGATTTGTTTACAAATCATAATTCCCTCCATCTTTTACTGTATAAACACGGATGAAATCCGACCGCTACGTCAGAACCCACGAAATACATGTGAGAGTAAATCGGAGAAGTTATTGGAAGATACATTCCATATACAAAAGGTATAAAATAATTCTGTTCAGAGTCTCTCGACCCTATTGGACGGACTATAGTGTGTCAATCATTTACCACCTCGGTCCTGACTTTTGACTAACACAAGACACGAGGAATCAAGAAGAAATGCCACACACACGTACCTTTCAGTGAAGCCAACACCGACTGAGACACTGGGAAACCTGACATCGGGTGATCCGCGGAGACAGGTACCCTAAGAGGTCGTTCTAATGACTTCGCTCAACGGCACGGGAGGAGGTCCCTTAGAAGGGTTGGGTTCCTAGTTTGGGTGTAGAGAATACAGAGGACGTGACCGTCAACTCAAGAAATGGTGACAACGGTGGACTCTTCACTTCACATGGTGTGTAGATTCTTGAAAAACACAAACCTCTTTTCGACTCTTTTTATACCACCCTCCCTGTCTCTTGAAACCCAGTCTAATAAATCTAATAAATTTATTTTGAAACGTAACAAGTTACAATAAAGATCTTTTACTTTTGACTAAATTGGATTAAGAAAGGTTCGGTTCATTGCGAAGGTTAGTACTCTTATGCTCCTACAAGGAAGAGAATAATTGAACTTAGGACTCCGTAGAGTAATATATGAACGATTTAAGATTTATACTAGAGTAGAGGTTTCTCAAAGTATATGGACAACAGTAGTTATATCTTTGTCGTTTTGGTCGTCAAAATTTTATTGAGGTAGTGGAAAGAAAATAAGTAAGGGACTCGGACCCTTCAAGATGACATACGGAGTCGTTTTGACCGTTTTTATACTGGGTCTTCTGTTTTACTGATCTACTCAAGTGTCGGTTGATATTAGAATAGAGGTCTCTCTTTTTCTTCTGAAGTGTAAATAACATAGAGATTGGACAAGATCTGTGAATACGAACTCACAAGTCAGTACAGGTTGAGAAACTCTGGAGTATCTGACATCGGGAGGTCCGAGGAGACAGGTACCCTAATAGGGTAGTTCTTATGACCTCACCCTACGGTAAAGGAGGAGGTCCCCTAGAAGGATTAGGTAAATCAGAAACGTCGTTTGGATACTCCACGTACGATGAAAAACGTACTCTAAATAAACGTTAGGTTTCTTCAGTTTACTATGGATTATAGTATTTAGGACCATTCGCTGTCAAGCAAGATTCGGGCTACTATTTTAGAAACATAGATTCTCGTGGTTATAGGACCAACACACTCACAAACACGCGCGTACGCACGTGAGTCAGTGAGTCAGAGCAGGGTGAGAGACGTCGGGGTACCTGTTAACGGACGGTCCATGAACAGATACCGTAAAAGGTCCGTTCTTATGACCTCACCTAACGGTAAAGGATAAGGTCGCCAAGAAGGAGTGGGTCCCTAGATTCAGTACAGAGAACGCAGAGGACGTATCCGTCTACCTAAGAAATGATAACGTGGTGGACCCTTTGAGTTATAAAACCAATTGTATCAAATTAATTCATACTCAGTGGTTACTATATAACATGATTTAAATTTTATTATATGACGATATATAGATAGATTAGTTAGATACATTAATATCTCTACGAAAATATACATTCTATACAACTCATGTATAAAGAACGTTAAATTATGTATAAATTTTAAAAAGTAGTAAAATAAAAACCGACACGACCCAGAAGTGACGACGTACACTCGAAAGAGATCCACACCATTTTTCCGAAGAATAACACCACCGCAAAGAACAACTTCTCGTACCCGAAATCCCACGCGGCCGAAGCCATCAACACCACGTGTCCGAATCAACGGGACACTGCACACCCTAGAAGTGTCTGGTCCCTAAATTGTGTACGGGGGACGAACCGTCCACTTAAGAATTGGTGATCTGGTGGTCCCCTTCAGGGACCTTTTTATATAACTTTGTCTTATGTATCTCTTTGTCACTTATCCCCTCAAATCTAAAAATTTTTCACATTCAATTAGGGATACACAATAATTGTTCCCTCTTTTTACTAATGAGTCAAGTCAAGTCAACGAGTCAACACAGACTGAGACGCTGGGGTACTTGACGTCGTGCAGTCCGGAGGGACAGGTAGTGGTTGAGGGTCTCAAGTGAGTTTGAGTACAGGTAGCTCAACCACTACGGTAGGTCGGTAAAGTAGAAGACAACAGGGGAAGAGGAGGACGGGAGTTAGGGAGGGTCGCAGTCCCAGAAAAGGTCACTCAGTCGAGAAACGTACTCCACCGGTTTCATGACCTAAAAGTCGAAATCGTAGTCAGGAAGGCTTCTTGTAGGTCCCAACTAGAGGAAATCTTACCTGACCAAACTAGAGGAATGTCAGGTTCCCTGAGAATTCTCAGAAGAGGTTGTGGTGTCAAGTTTTCGTAGTTAAGATACCGTGAGTCGGAAGAAGTGTCAGGTTGAGAGTGTAGGTATGTACTGATGACCTTTTTGGTATCGGAACTGATCTACCTGGAAACAACCGTTTCATTACAGAGACGGGAACTTATACGATAGATTCAACCAGTATTGAAAAGAAGGTTCCTCATTCGCAGAAAATTAAAGTACCGACGTCAGTGGTAGACGTCACTAAAACCTCGGGGTTTTTAATTTCAGACTGTGACAAAGGTGACAAAGGGGTAGATAAACGATACTTCACTACCCTGGTCTACGGCACTAGAAGCAAAAGACTTACAACTCGAAATTCGGTTGAAAAAGTGAGAGGAAAAAGTGAAAGTAGTTCTCCGAAAAGTCAAGGAGAAGTGAAAGACGGTATTCCCACCACAGTAGACGTATAGACTCCAATAACTACGATGTGGTCAGATTTGTAGTCTACTTCTCTGGTCCCAGTAAGACACAACATGTACCAATATAGTAGGTTTAGGTCAATCACGGTCTAAGGACGTACATATTATTTATAAAAAATCCATCCAACGACACAATACCATTTTGAGGTCCAAGAGATATTTAAGTACTACCATTACCATAGATCTCCTCTCCTCTGACTCCTTTTCAATTTATGAGACTTTAAGATACTTACTAGAAACGTATAACGGGATTAAAAATACAGGTACCTTATAAGTCGTACTTCTTAAACTAGATTAATAACTTCCTTTCTAAATAAGGTCTACACTTTCTTAAAAGACAGATGAGTTTCGAAAATTGTAAACCTACTTTATGAGTACTTTAACACCATAGAAGAAATCTACATATATTTGAATACTCTCCAGTAAAATTAAATACTATGAGAACTACTCTAACGTCAGTCCTTGAGTCAAACGTATTTCTGGTACAGACAAAACGACTAATAACTTTGATGGTACGGATTGTGTAACGGACCGGATTGTGTAACGGACCGTGTATTATCCATGAACTAGACATCATTTATTTACTTACTTTTATTCGATTCTCCTTTGGACTAGGGAGTTTTAAAGAAAGTAAGGATACTAACTATACTTTTCATTTCCATCAAAAATTAAAAAAGGGGTATAACCTAAAACTGATTTGATAACCCGGTGTACTGTACTCGACATAAATTTTAATCAACACAGGTTTGAGTACTTTGACGGTCGTAATGATTTCTACACGAAAACACACACACACACACACACGTATAGTGAATATGAAGTTTCGACAACAACCTTCTTCCTTCCTTTACGAATCCTAACTCACAGCACTCAAACGAAGGATGACCAGGTTGGATATAAAATTTTTGTTATATCTAACCCAAAAAAAAACAAATTTAACAAATTTTTTATAACAAATTTTATAACAAAATTTAATATATTTTTATAACAAATATTTGTTATATATAAAATTTTCGTAATATCCGACTCCTCTGTCTTGTGTCGACTCAAGAGAAGCCTCGAGATGGGAAATGAGTCGACTAAAGGAATTTGAGGGAAACGGAAATTAAAAACAAGGTTCCCTTAAAATTAAAATGTTTATTGAAATTGTAGACATTTTACCGTTTCTAGTTAATCTCTCTAGATATTTTATGTGACTCACAGAACTTCTCTAAAGAGATATTTGTCTCGAACCGTTCGTTAATCAGTAAAGTCTGATATTTACCTTCACCACACTCATTAAAAAAAATTCAACGAGAAAAATATGAGGAGGCGTAAATGGTATTCAGACACTTTAGGAAATCCCGGGAAACCATACGTTTTATGGTATTGATGAAAAAAGAAACGTGAATAAATTAATTATGTGAAGAAAAAAAAAAAAAAGACTTTGTCGGACTCTCCGTCTTTGTAATCGTATACCCGTGGTTTAACCCAGAATTATCTTTTCTCAAAGACTAAGGTAAAACCTAATGAATATCATGAAGGATCAACTTAGGTGACGAAAATTTTTTTACTAAATCTTCTTAATTACAATATAAACAATTAAGACATCTAGACTTATCTATTAAAGTCTAAAAAAAAGATTAAGAATTAATCATACATTAATACCTCGAAACCATTTAGAAACGTAAACTGTGACTTGTGACACATCTTAGTTAATCCCAAAAATACCAACTACGTAAAAGGGTTACACTCTCATAAATGAAAATGAAAAAAGGTTTGTCTCAAAAGTTTGGTAGTCTATTTATAACTCCATCTGGTCACTATTTTATGGACCCTTTTAAATCGAGACTACACCTTATCGAACTCTCCACACTAACTTTTTCCACGAACCATTACTTTGACTAAAAGGAGGAAGTGACACCTTGACTCACTACTCTTTCGTCAGGTCACTCTCTCCTAATTAAGTCCAACTAAGAAGGTTCATCTATTAAATCATGTTGAAAACGATAACAGGAGTTGTGAATGAAGTACAAGTCTATGAAAGAAGAACTTACTTCAAAAACGACTATTACTCCTCCCCACAAGTACTACCTGATATCCACCTTTACTCCAATTATACTATGTTACAGAAATAATACTGAGTCCAGTTTAGACTCTAAAGTGAAGACAATTAGAGGACTATTAGTAAAGGGAGACGGGGTAGGAATTGGTTTCATGACCTCGTCACTTATTTTGATCGACTAAAATAATCCTATAATATGGTTACAGTTAGTGTCTGGTAATATCTTACACAACAACGATTCCACTACGAAAGAATGGGTCTAACGAATGAATCTTCCTTTGAAGGTAAGAAGGATTCACGACTGACGAGAGCACAATAATAAAATACGTAATTTTTAGCTCCCCTTTTTTTTGTTTAATAAACCCTGAACTGTCAGAATAAAATTCATTACGACAATGAATGACTATGTATGAGTACAAGTTTTATCACAGAAATAACACTTTATCAACCAGACCTGTCAAGACGAACCATCGATCGATACCAAAGTCTCAAGACCACCCACTATATCCTGTCCTCGATCACTCTCTGACCACCAGTGAAATAAGGAAAAATGCACCGTCAACGAAACCCCATTTTTTTATTATTACTATTACAATTCTTATCCGAAGGGTCCACCGAATCACCATTTCTTCGGTGGACGTTACGTCCTCTACGTACAAGTTAGGGACCCAGTCCTTCTAGGGGACCTCTTTCTTTACCGTGGGTTGAAGTCCTAAGAGCGGACTCTTTAGGGTATCTGTCTCCTCGGACCGTCCCCGATGCCAGGTGCCCCAGCGTTTTCTCAACCTGTACTGAATCACCGATTTGTTACTGTTGCAATTCTTAGTCTCCGACTTTAAGTCAGAAAGACACGTCTGTCGTCGTTCCTCAGTCAGTATGGTGTCGGTAAGAGAGCTCTCTGGGACACGAGCCCACCCCTGGTAAAGGTGAACGACGGTTCCGTCACCGAACAGACGGAGTGGGGGACATTCTGGCACTGTCCTCATTGTCTCTAGTGCCTCAGTCACTGAAAACGTTAAGTCGAGGCGCGAACCGGCTACGTAAAATATAAATTCACGAATGAGACATGATTCGTCTAGAGGTTACATAATAGAGTGACCTACACGTTTGCAACATCCTTTTTACTCCGTGTTCTCCTACCAGTCCAGGGTCCAGAACTGCTGCAGGGACCCTGTCCGGTGGTTTACTCCCAGGAACCGAAGTGTGTCCTCTTCTTAAGGTCTTACTCGGAATCATCTCACTTCCTCTAAATAAATCTCTCTATGTGTCAGGTATCTGTCTCTCACCGACAGAGTCTTCCGTTTTCCGTTAGGGTCCCGTATCCCCGGAGAACCTTTCACTCTCTCCGAAGTTTCACGACTTCACCAATCAATAATACCCGACCCATTAAGGTATCTTTAAAAGAAAGGCCTTTTTCCCCGTCCCTAAAGGTCCTTAACTTTGTGACGTAAATTCCGACCGGAACCTTGACAGTACAGTGCGCACCAACACAGTAAATCGTATGACTACGTATTGTTACTCACACATCACTCCGAGTTTTAGATGATCTTCCCTTTAGAAGGTGGTAGAACCCGGATCATCCAAGATTGGTCAAAAACAGCGTAGGACAAGAAGAATTGTCAACCCAGTAGGAAATTATGAACACGCGACGGGGGAAGGAGGAACAGAGTACGTCCGAATTCAAGAAAAGTTGAGATTTATCCCGGGTGACAAATATGACTAGATCAACTGTAGTCACAACCATTGGAATGGTAATAAAAGTTGACGAAAACGAATTGATTAAGAAGACAACAACAGGTCATCGATTCCACACAGGTTAAGAAACGTTGGCGCACCTGACACCATACCCTCCGAGGAGGCAGGAGGCGATAGAGCATCTCAAACGTGTCTAAGTACACATAACTCAACCACTACGATAGACTAGTAGAGTAAGAGATGGTAGGTGCAGAGGAAAACGGAAGTTAGGAAGGGTCGTAATCTCAGAAAAAGTTACTCAGTTAGAAGTGTAGTCCACCGGTTTCATAAACTTGAAGTTAAAAACGTAGCCAGGAAGGTTACTGATAAGTCCCAACAAAAGGAAACCTTAACTGACCAAACTAGAGGGACGTAAGGTTTCCTAAGAGTTCTCAGAAAAGGTTGTGGTGTCAAGCTTTCGTAGTCAAGAAGTCGTGAGTCGGAAGAAATACCAGATTAAGAGTGTAGGTATGTACTGCTGACCTTCTGTTACGAAACCGATATGACTGGAAACAGTCGTTTCGCTATACAGACGAAAAATTATGTGAGAGATCCAAACAGTATCGAAAGGAAGGTTCTTCGTTCGTAGAAAATTAAAACACCGACGTAAGTGGCAGGTGTCGCTAAAACTCGGATTCTTTTATTTTAGATGGTGACGAACGTGAAAAGGGGAAAAGAAAACGATATTTCACAACCCTGACCTACAGTACTAAAATCGAATAACTTACGACTCAAAGTTCGGTTGAAAAAGTAAGAAGAGAAAGTGAGAGTAGTTCTCCGAGAAATCAAGGAGAAGCGAAAGACGGTAATTTTACCATAGTAGACGCAGAGACTCTAATAACTATAAAGAGAGCCGTTTGAACTAAGATCGGATACTAGGTAGGTCGGGTCGTAAAAGGTACTACATGATATTTATACTCAATTTATTCGTCCCACTGTTATATGGCGGAACAGTATGAGGAAAGGGTCAAAACTTGGTCAGACAACAAGGTACAGGTCAATATTGACAATGAAGAATTGGATGTATGAAGTCTTCCGTCCATTCCATTCCAGTTCACAAGGTCAAAGAAATTCTTATAAGGTGTCAAACAACACTAGGTGTGTCAGTTTCCGAAATAGTATCAGTCAATTTGTCTTCATCTGCAAAAAAGACCTTGAGGAAAGGAAAGAGGTAACAGGTTTCTTACAACTGTTAAACTAGAAATCAAGGAGACGGAAAAGATTTATATAGAATATGTAAACCTTCAAGAGCCAAATGAATGACAACTTCGGATCAAACTTCCTAAAACTCGTAATGGAACGATCGCTAACGTACATGTACGTACGAATCAGTGAGTCAACTCAGGTTGAGAAACACTGGGTACCGGACACTGGGTGGTTCGAGGAGACAGAGGTCCGATCTTACGAACTTACCCCACAGTAAGGGAAGAGACCTCCTAGAAGGGTTCGGTCTCTACCTTGGTCACAGAAGACACAGAGGACTTAACCATCCGTCTAAGAAACGGTGATCGCGGTGGACCTTTCAGGACAATCGTACACTTTACTCACGTTAACATATCAAACTTGTAAGAAACCTTAACGGGAAGAAACCCTAACCCTACTTTTGATTGGAAAAGGACAGGACACCTATTTGATTTAGTTTAGGGAATACTAACATGTCACTACCACTGTTTATACAAGTTCCCTAATCTAGAACATCTGTCTCACGGATTTCTTGATACCTACCTTTAAGTATTGTGACATGTCCTCCGTTACCGGTTTTCTTAGGGGTTCTTTTTCTTTACGTTCTTCCGTTTCACAAATAGACTCCTCCGAAATGTTTATCGATTCGTTACTTCTCTTCACTTCGCGTTCCCTTTGTATATGTGTTGACTTACGTCTCAAGATCTCTTATCGTCCCTCTCTATTTACTGGTTTACGTTTACTTTCTTTTGTTATCTTACCCTTTCTGATCTCTCGAGAAGTAACCTCAATAACCTCTATAGATGCCTTGTAAAGTACGTTCTTACCTGTGTTATTCCATGTCTTTACCATTCCTGGATTGTTTTCATCTTCTCTAATTCTCCATCGTTCTTATGTGTCTTGGTCAAGGGAGATATTAATCAAATTTTTTTTTTTTCTTCTTCTTCTTCTTCTTCTTGATCCTCCCTGGTACTGTTATTAGATTGAAGTAGGAAAACGAAACACCTGGTTGTCTCCGAGGATTTCAGAAACTGTGAGTGTTCCAGTAACTATATAGATTCACTACCGTCTTGGTACTGGTCTAGACTAGAGAAGTAAAGGACTTAATCCGTTAAAGTACCACTGACAGTAATCGAGTTTAGCACTTGGACCTTCTACTTGAGTGTATCGTTACTTAATAGTGAAATGGTAATAAAGATTATGTACCAAAAGTATCAAGTCTACGAATACAATAAAACGAAAAATCCAGTGACATACATTTTAACTAATAGTAGACCCGTTTTTCGAACAAATTAAGGACTGACCCGTTTGAAACGAAATTTCCTGGTTCGTGGCTTGTAAAATCCGAAACATCTGGTATATCAGAGACAACGTCGACTAGTACGACGGTGACACCCGGTTTTGGTCGTTGTCTGTCATGTATTCACTTCCCTGTATCTACAGATAGGTCTTCGGAAATATCTGTGACCCTAAACTTAAAATGTATCAAAAGCACACAGTGTCCTGTATTAGGAAGAAAATTAAGAAAGGTCGATATATTGTTTACACTTTTAATAGGAATCGAACATACGGTTCGTTTTTGTCTGTGGAATGACGCAAACAGAGTGTTTGATACCAAACGACTGGAGACTAGGTTCGGTTTCGATTGGAGTCAAGACAAGACGGTAAAAACGAAGATGCACGAACGAAGACGTCTTCATAGAAGTGTACGGGTCTAACAAGTATTCGTAAAAGTCCCTGAATCAGATTTTACCTATTATAATATAAGTTATATTTTTGTACCACAAAAGAGAATTGTAAAAGGAGAAATTTTATGAGGAATGGTAGTAACAATGTATATGTGTCTTCTACGAACGAAAAGTCAAAAATTACACTATTAAATTAGTTGTTTAATTTTTTATTTATAAAAGTTCTTACGGAAAAACCTATGTACAGTTACCCAGGTACAATTTAACCTCTTATACTCGGGTATAAATCATCTACTACTACAAAACACGGTTCATTTCTTTGACAGGACTTTTCGAAATCATATCGTCTCGGTTCTTTACACAGTCTTAGTAGTTATTAGTTTTTACATTACGTTAGAGTGTTTTTTTACACCCCTTATACTATTCTCCCCTCCTTTTCCCACTTCCTTCTCTGTCTCTTTACTCTCTACGTTCTTCTCTCCTTCTCTTTCTCCCTCCTTCCTTCCTTTTCTCCCTCTCTCTCCCTCCCTTACCTCTCTCTCTTTTCGTCCTTCCGTCCCTTCTTCCTTTCATCTTATTATAAATATATAGATCTCAAATCGTTTTTCCTTATACAAAAGTAAGTACTTATCCAAGATCTACAATTCTACAACGGAAACATGAATTTTAACACACATATACACGATCTATTCCATATATGTCGAATTCTTTGTTATTATATATGGATAAAGGTATATGGATGATGGTTGGAATTCCATATTTTGAAACGACAGGTTATGTCTCCGGTAGTTTGTACGGATAAATTGTTAATTTTACACTGGTTAGATTTAACTATACACGACTTTCATTTTATATCTTTCGACGAAATTTTCCGTTATAGTTATTTTCTTTTTTATAGGGTAATCATTAAAAATGTAACCAACGTGTAACTTACATTACAAAATCTAAATAACCCAAATATACAATAAGTTCTTTGAAAATTTAAACCATTTAATCTTTTAATGTATACAAGTCTAAACACCGAATACAAAATAAACGTAACTTGTCTCAACTATATCTCGTATTGATCTAAAAACTCAGAAGAATACACGGAGACTACAGGATGGGATTCCATTAGAAAAAAGATTTTAATAAAATAATTCAAGAAACTAAAAAAAATGAACATAGTTATATACATACAGGGAACTAATATATCAATAATATTTTAGGTAACATAAATCACTTATAAGAATCATTGTCGTGGTCGAAGACTCAAACGAAAACAGACGAGGGACAAGTACCGGAAGATCATAAAAAGAAGGAAAGGATGGTCGGGTCGTTACGGAAGATTTTTATAAAATTAGACCGTAAAAATCAAAAGGTGTGATCCTCGCTAAAGTGACGCACAAATCAGATAGTACACCGGTCGTGTAACGGGAACCATAGGTCACCCTATATTAAACAGCTGAATTTTGTATAAGTGTTGGATTTTCAACTCTCAATACAAAATAAACGACCCCTAACTACCCCTAAGAATCCTGAAATGAAGGGACCACCGAATCTACCATTTCGCAGACAGATGTTACGTCCTTTGGGTCCAAGCTAGGGACCCAGCCCTTCTAGGAGACCTCTTCCTTTACCGTTAGGTGAGATCATGATAACGGACCTTTTAGGGTACCTGTCTCCTCGAACTATCCGATGTCAGGTACCCCAGCGTTTCTCAACCCGTCCTGACTCACTGAAGTGAAAGTGAATCCTGAAATTCGGGTCCTCTGTCGTAGAGTACACTGGGACTCTCTTGACGAGGTTCCTCCACTCCCCTCCTCGGTCCAATTTGTCCTCAAAACGTTGTTTCCTGTCTATCAGACTTGTAGTTTTCTGACAACAATTAATTTCTTTTGATCTATAGGGTTCAATTCCTTAAAACGTGAAAAGACACATACCCTTCTACGTTCTTAGTCTTTACTAAGGAAAGTGTACGTAAAATCGATAAGACACGGTCATAAAACACAAGAGTATAGGACAAGAGGGAACCCCGAGTACCATCCCTCACCGACGTCAGACTACCGACGATCTAACGTCCATAAGATGAGAAAGGACTCACGGGAATCCCGAGTCCTCGAGTGTAACCGCCCGACGTTAGTGACTACTGACACTGTTGGAATAAAAATGTTATACCGTCCTTTATGAGGTAAAGAGGTCAATGAACAGAGTGGTAGGGGTATCTCTAAAATACTTCAGTATCGACTCCTTACTAACATACGTTGTTAGATTTATATATTATTCTTAAAAAACCACTTATTTAATTCTACAACTATATTATCTGTGATATACCGGTACTATAAGTTCAACTCCACCATTCTTAGGCTGGTCTATTGTAACCGTTTATTAGACGGGTCTCCAGTCCTCATCGTTCGTAAACTTCTTCAGCTCCTCGGACGTATCTCCCTCTCTCGGTCCACCTAAAACTTCTGACTTACCCTTAGTTGGTTCACAATCGTCGCCGACTTCGGATAAAGCTCAAAATTTTACATGTGTTCGGTTTGAACGATTTATACGTAAACAACTTTGTATATGTCATTTTACATTTGGAAATGGAGTAAGTCGTTCTACAGTATTTATGTTTTCACGAGATTCGCAACACACACGAATCACACACGGATCAGAGAGTCAGCACAGACTGACATTTGTGTGCTTGATATATCGGACGGTCCGAGGAGACAGGTACCTTAAAAGGTCCGTTCCCGTGACGTCACCCAATGGTAAAGGACGCGGTCCCATAGAAGGACTGGAAACCTAACTTGGGCGCAGAAAACACAAAGGTCGTAACGTCCGTCTAAGGAATGGGTGACTCGGTAGTCCTTCGGGATACTCGTTGCACCTCCCTAAGTGTAAAGACCTCTAAAGGCCCAGAGACTTGACATCACGGTGTCAAGATTCCTCGACAATGACATCTAGGACTCTTCTATGGCCCTCTGAATATGCTCCGGAAAAAAAGGAAAACAGGATTGTCCTCAATAAAGACAAACTTTTGCTAGAGGACCGTACGTAAAAGTTTATTGAGGTCCGTTTATGGGTAGATCAATTCATTCACGTTCCTATCGGTCATGATTTTAAGTAGAAATTTCACTAGTATGATACTTGTAATCGAGTGATCTACTTTTTTTTTTTTAGAAAAAAAGTTTCTGAATCGAATATCTCATAAACGGGTGACACTATACGACTGGTAATACCAAACTTTCAACTATCATTTGGGTGTGGTATATATGATAGTTACGACTATATAGGTATATCGGCATCTTTAATTCGGGTACACTCAGTCACGTATATAATGATTATCTCCTACGGATCGAAGTATTATAAAGGACATCAAATTAAAATTTACTACGAAGATTCGAGTACCCTTGGTCAAAATTATCGTCTTCGAAAGTTTTAGTCGATCGCTGTTTTCTCATCTGGGAAAAATCTTGGAGAAGCCCGTTTGTCCCTCTCTGGTGGTGTCGTCCCTTGGCTTGAGTTATTATGTTAATATAAATAAATTTAATGATGAAGGATAGTATTGTTCACTAAAAGAATAAACGGACTCTACATTTTCCAGATAAATTTTATAAGTAAGTTTATAATTTTTCCCGGAAACAACATTCTTCTGTAATTTATATTTATTACACGTCTATACCGTGTTACACTTCCCATCAAACGACTACTGACCACGAACCCTGTCAAACCAGATTCGTAAAAAAGGATATTCCTTCTTAATAAAATTCCTTTTCAACCATCCTGTATAAAATTTTGGACAAAGAAGGGAGGAAAACTTCCGTTTAGTGAACCGAATTCACCTTGTAATCTAAAGGGAAGTATCAAAAAGATTGAATATAAGTCATTCCACTTTTTAGTTTAAGTCTCCACTTAGACTCAAGGAGACACGTTTACTTCTTGAACTTTAAAATTTGTTGTGTCGATAGGAAGAAAGGACCCTCATGTATTGACTGTCTCCCGATTAATTCGGGTACTCTCAACGACATAATTTACACGAATCCTGTCGGTGTCGGGTTCCTAAGAATTGGGAATCCTTCATTTGGACTCAGTCATTGAATTTGGTGTCAGCCATTGAGTCGTTTTCTTGTACGCACAATCAACGAGTCAGTACAGGTCGGGAAACGCTGGGGGCACCCGACATCGGGTGGTCCGAGGAGATAGGTACCTTAAGAGGTCCGTTCTTATGACCTCACACAACGGCTAAAGAAGAGGTCCCAAAGAAGGACTGGGTCCCAACTTGGACCCAGAGGGCGTAACGTCCGTCTAAGAAATGGTAGACGCTGTGGTCCCTTCTATTGTCGAGGTGTATAGACCAGTGGTTTCATTTACCTATACTCTACAAGAGATCTGTCCAGTATGAAATAATTTTAGTTATTTTAGGGACCCTCACAAAGAGGATTTTCCTGACTTTAACTATATGTCTCCCGTCCTAAGAATCAAACAGGGAATTGGAAACTTAGAGAAGACAAAGTTCAGTACCGTGATAGAAAAGGAGACAACAAGTCCGTGGTTTGTCAGGAACTAAGATGAGTAAAAAAGTAGAGGCGTGGGACAAGTCCGGGACGTAGGTTATGTTTAAGACAACTGAGATGGAAGTCTGATATAAGGTCTAGACTGGGTCAAGTAGTCGAGGTGACGACAGGGGGATAAGTGTGGTGCAATGAGAGTAGACGTGACGTCCGCAGCAGAACGAGGTGAGACCGAGAGGATGTCAGGGAATGGTTATGTTGTCGGGGGAGTATAAAAATTCCTTAATCAATCTTAGAACACAGGACAAACTTCGAAAGGGTACCAAGTAATAACGTAAGTCCAACTTTATACTGAGGAATTAAACTTGATTTTACCGGAAGGACTAACGGGAAGACTCGAGTACCGGGCAGTACACAATGAATAAGTGAAGAAATATCGGTCCGAGTGGCAGAAGTCCTTGGGGGCAAGTGTACTAACGACAAGGGAAAAACTTTGTGGGAAGGTGACTTAGAAACGTACCACGTGGAGAGTAAGGTGAGTCCAGAGACGTGTTTACCGTGAAGAAAAAAGGACTGGGAATTTTATCGTCGTATGTGTTCTAGGGGAGTAGGAGACGACAAAAAGAAGTGTTATAAATAGTGATGACTTTATTATATTAAATAAAAAAAATACATCGAGAGAATATACAGTAGTTCAATACTTCTAAATTTGTCTAAAATGTACATATTCGTGAAATATTTCGAGATAAATTTACACCTCCTACCAATGATACCACCCCAAACGGTGAAATACTGAGATCAGATTACTATAATACTTAATTTCTCAGAAATAACTAAATTAATTAATATTAGTAAGAACAGAGAGGGAACGGGAACGAATGAAAGAAAAGATTGATTGGATCTCTATTAACTGATGACCGACAAATCTATTATGATGAATTAAAAATCATGAAGGAAGAAGGATATTAACTACAATGAAAAAGTACGTAGGACTCGTAGTATTCTGATACTACATTCTTTCTTCTTACATTCTTTTATAAATTAGAAATATACGGAGAGTATGTATATAAGTTCATCAAATAGATCAAATAGTTCAAATAGTTCACATAACTAGAAAGTTTATTCCATATAGAGGTTCTTCTACCGTCAACTAGTCCCGAGGGTCTTCAAAAATTATGGGTACCACAGATTCGTCACAATGTCAAAACACTCGTACAACGTTAAAACACTCGTACAACAAAACAATAAAGATTTAAAAATTTCCTTCTTCAGGAAAACCCAAAGGGAGTATCTCATCTATGTACATAATATTTCCTCTATATTTAACACTGGGTGGTAGAACCCACCTGTTTATTACCATGAAGGACTTAAAAGACATTGACTTGAATCGAAAACAAAATTCTTGACTAGACCGGTCTGAAAAGTCTAAGATTAGAGTCACAATTTAGAAGGGGTAGTAGAAGTAAAACATAAACTCGGTAGATGGGTGTAACCAATGTTGATTTACTGGTAGTAGTACCAATGGTCATCGAGAAGTGACAGACAAAAAGTATGACTTCTGTATTTTGAAAAGAAACTATAAAACGGATCTGTGTGGTTTGACAGTAAAGGACAGGGACGGTCGTTCGGGGGTGTCGGGTGATAGTTCGGGGGTATCGGGTGGTCTGTGAGAATAGGAGAAGTATGTGTGTGTGGGAAGGAGGGTAGGGTCTTTATAAGAAAACTAGACTAACCTTTAGGAAAAGGACACAAAAACAGATTCTATGAACAAGAGGTTGGACTATGATAAAGACAATGGTCGTGGTACTTACGAGTTTTAACAGAATCCTGGGATCCCAAAACCTTTGCATAAGTCTCTCTTCATGGCCCTTAAAGACATAGAACGGGTCGATCTAGAGAGACAGTTCTGTCACTCGTGTCCCGGTTAAGAGACTATCTTGACCTCACTCTTCTCTAACATTTATAACTCTCCTCTTTTAGTATCCAATTATTGTGTCTTATAATAGGGAGAAATTCCCAAAAGTTAAACTGTAGAGTCATATTTTTAGTTTGATGACAACGTGTGGACGGAACATTTACCAGGAATCGATAAAGTGTCGTGAAGGGCAAAGAAAGGGAAGGTTTACTTTATACGTCATTCGAAGATTTTGAGTCGTCAAAGTTCCTTGGTACCACTGAGAGACTGTATTAGAATCGATATTAGTTTAAAAAGTACCATTATACATTGACACAAGTTATTTATTACCTTATTTTATGTTATATTATCGATCTTGATTTTGACGCACATCCTACCGGACGAAGTAACTTAGAGTATACCTCAAACTGATAATTTTTTATTATGAAAGTTAATTTTTATTACAACAAGTCGGTGGAGTTTGTCTGGATAGTAAAAATTGAGACACAGGTCCTGTTAAATAAATTTGTAAAAGTCAAGTAAAGTCAAGTCAGCGAGTCAGCACAGGCTGAGAAACACTGGGGTACTTAACGTCGTGCGGTCCGGAGGGACAGGTAGTGGTTGAGGGCCTCAAGTGAGTCTGAGTGCAGGTAGCTCAGTCACTACGGTAGGTCGGTAGAGTAGGAGACAGTAGGGGAAGAGGAGGACGGGG
>SJYO01004576.1:31912656-31939585 GCA_006410555.1 Capra ibex
GCACAGGCTGAGAAAAACTGGGGTACTTAGCGTCGTGCGGTCCGGAGGGACAGGTAGTGGTTGAGGGCCTCAAGTGAGTCTGAGTGCAGGTAGCTCAGTCACTACGGTAGGTCGGTAGAGTAGGAGANGAGGACGGGGGTTAGGGAGGGTCGTAGTCTCAGAAAAGGTTACTCAGTTGAGAAGCGTACTCCACCGGTTTCATGACCTCAAAGTCGAAGTCGTAGTAAGGAAGGTTTCTTTAGGGTCCCGACTAGAGGAAGTCTTACCTGACCAACCTAGAGGAACGTCAGGTCCCCTGAGAGTTCTCAGAAGAGGTTGTGCTGTCAAGTTTTCGTAGTCAAGAAGTCGCGAGTCGGAAGAAGTGTCAGGTTGAGAGTGTAGGTATCTACTGGTGTCCTTTTTGGTATTTGTAAAAGTGTGGTCACGTTTACACAGTGAACAGTTTCAAGAAGTACAAACAGGGACTCTAAACACTGTAACAAAACCTGGTTTCCTTCGTTAAGTATTTTTCACTGGTTGTCCGGTACACTAAACCGATCAGGGTCGGACGATCTATCTTACGAGAAAAGACCTTTGGTCGACTAGAGTCAAAACAAGTCGTACAATCGTCCCGTACTGCGAGAATAGACGAACGAAGGATCGAACAAAGAACAGGTAGGAAGAAAGGAGAGTCACCCTCGACGATTGTGTCGTCGTCCTCGACCCTCTCGAGAAGGTCAACACGCTGTCGAGAACAACAGGGAGACATTAGCATTGAAACAGATCTCCACCGACCTCAAATATTTCACGACTGACTATTTCGAACCCTACATTTCCGGACCAATAAAGTTCAGTCTAATGAGGCACAGTAGTCAGACACCGAAGTGTGTAGGAACCGAAAACGTCCTTTTTTTTTGACGGATATATTAAAAAGTTACAGTCAAGATATTAAACTGAAGTGATGTCGTACTCAGAAAGTAACCAAGAGACAGTCAGTACGATTCCTACATTAAAGGTTCACTCAAATGTGTTAAACTAATCATAAAATTACAATTCTAAAATTCTCGTCAGTACGGAGTCGATTTAGAGTACCCGGTATTGTACCGGTGGTCTGTTTCGACCACGACTGATGCACAAGGAGATCTAAAAGGGAATAACTGTTTGTCGAGAACCGGAGTTCTTTTGTAGTCACTGAAGTCTCTTATTTGTAGACTATGAACTAGTTCTCACCACTACAACAAAAAATTACAAAGGTGACTTTCCTAGATAATACTCTGAATACACCAACGACATGGATGAACTCCGTCGAGAAACTGTGTACACTTAGAACAGGAACCCGTGTGAACAAACTCTGTTCACATATAGGGAAAGAGTTTAAGTCACTTAAATAAGTTCATCTGTCTACAGATGTATTTAGTCAGAAGGGGAGAGGAAAGGTCAAAGGGGGAGAAGGGAAGAGAGACAAAGAGTGTAGGGGTGGGAAATGAGTAGGGAGAAAGAGGTCAACCTGGACTCTCGGTCTCAGGTACTAGTGCACCACCACCCGTCTCCGTGAACCCTCCTTCCTTTGATAAATAACCGTTACCACATTGAATATTTGTATCTTTCTCTTCTCACCTCTCTCGGTTTCTCCCTTAGACTTTCAAGACATCTTTATTGACGACGAGGTAGGACGACGAAAGTTCAAGAGTTCACTGTGTTTTTTACCGATTGAACGAATTCAATCGAATTCATCTAAAGATAAAGAATATTGATTTTCTTAGTATTAGTATTGAAAATAAAACGGTTTTCAATAAAATCTTCCGTAAATAACTAAAGAAATCGTTTTCATTATTATCAATATTAAACGTAAACCGTTCCTCAATTTGAAAAAAGTTTTACGAAAAGATCGACTGTACAATACCATCGATGTCTTTTCTCTCACTCACGACAGGGGAATAAACTATTAATTCTTTAATAAAAATTTAAACCATTCTGTAAACGATCCATTCTGTAACAGAATAAAACCTACTCAGTTTTTCCAGTTAGTCGAACGAATTTTAGTGTTTCAACCCTCCTTACGACCTCGATCCAGGAACTGGAGTTCATAATTACCAAAAGCACAGGATCTCGACTGAGTATTGTGGAGTGATTAAGAAGTGTACTGGAGTCAAATTACGACATAAGTGACAAGTCACTGTAACGTAACCATTGAACTTTAGTCAGTAGTACCTGTATACATACGATATCTGTAGTCTTTTGTACTGTTAAGTATACTGGAAAATTTTTCGGTCAAGTGATATAACTAAGAAGGATAGGTACTTGTACCATATAAAGAGGTAGATAATCACAGGAGAANTCTACAACACCCCTCCCTCCACCCTCCCCCCAAGTACAAACCCTTGCGTACATTCTTAATTACTAAAATTTTAAATTTTTTTTTTTATTTTTTTTTTTATTTTTCGGTCAAGTCGAAAATGGTCGTAAAGAGACGAAGATTACTTGTCATTTCATAGATAAGACCTCGGTTCACATAAGTATGCAGAAATTTCCTCTCGACTTTTGCGAATTGAATAAGAATTCATCTTGAAAAGTTAAGAAATGGTTCTATCGCAGGTAGAGACTCGTCTCTGGAGTCGTTACAAGACTTTTCACAATCTTATAAGCAAGAATCCTAATTTTCATATTTTCTAGATGGTCATAATAGATCGAGTCGAGACAAGAAAGTATCTACTCCCTTGACTCCCGTTCTTCACACTTTACTAAACAAGTTCCAGAATTTTGATATCCTTTCTTTTTAATACTAAACTTGAGTCTCGTAGAAAACATACGAGACCGATTTTAGGTACGAACCTTCTAGTCCCTCTAGTATAAATCCTGTTTCTTTCCTCCGGTGTCCGTCTTCCGATCGTAGCGTCATGTGAACATTTTTGGAGAGGACATGATCTGACTTTTTCTCTAGTAACATTAATTAATGGCTATGGATTAATTTCAACATTAACACGAGCAGATAAACAAGTAATCCATACACTCGTTTCACTACAGAGATTATTAAATTTATTAGTTATGTGAATGTTTGAGTTAAAGTCCTGATTAACAGATAATTTATGTTTCAGAAAACGTATTATTATTTGACAATTATAAGTACTTCCTTTTTTTACACTGATACTTTCTGTCGAGACGGGAAAGGTTATTCTACTCCAGTAATAATATACTAATTTGTCTGTCCCTATGCTTTCTTTAAAGTAAAAAAATTTTATCACTTCTTTGCTTACAGCTTGAACTAGGTTCTTCGTGACGACTTTATACAATGTCCAAATACGCACTAAATTTTATATTTGGTGAATCCTTATTTTAACCGAACTTGTTAGACAACGACTACAATAATGTGTATGTAGAGAATATTTAGTTATATTACGTTGGTTATTCGTTCTGTTGTCAATTGACGAAAAACAGTCACAAATAATTTTACTAACTATGTGACAATAGCGTCTTTTATAGATTTGAAAGAAACAACCACAACCCCACCCCCACAAAACCTTTATCTAGAAGTAGTGAACTCATACTATACGAATCAGTTAGATGAAATAAATCTGTTTTAGATTTGTGTAGATATTTACCATTAAGTTATGTGAGTACGTTAATCGCAACCAGAAACCTACCCATTAATACACCGCACGAGAGGATTATTTTGTTTTTAATTCGTGTGATTAGTGTCAATTTGTGGACAAAGGGAGAGGAAGAAGGAATACGTCATAATAGACAAAATATAATTATGTCTAACGGTTCAATGTTGATCGACTGAAAATCGACGAAAACAGTTTGAGATTATCAAACTATTTCAAAACCGTCGTATAACTCTTTGAGGAGTATTGGATTGAAGAGAACTAAGATGGGAAAATTACCATTTAAGACACGTTTAACGTTTCCAATTATTTATTTTAATCGTTTCTTGGAAGAAATACGTCGTGAGGTAGGGACCGAAATAGATGGAAAGAAAGATCCGTCTTAATTTTCTGAACAGTCACCGTGTGGGATCCTGTGACTAAGAGTTTCACACCAGGACTGGACGTCTAAGTCGTAGAGGACCAATCTTGACGTTTAAGAACTCGAGTTGGGGTTTGGATGATTTAGACTTTGAGACCCCCGTCCCGTTCGTTCAAGAATTTTTTTGGGAGTACACACTAAGACTACGATTGACTTCAAACTCTCGATGAAGGGATTCCCTTTTGTATAATTTCTCCTGAAACAAGTCTTATACTCCCCATAAAAGACGAGAAAAGTGAGAGGTGCACCACAACCTTAATAAGTCTGTCGTGTATTACCCGTGTAGAACCGAAGAGAAACCTCACAAAGAAGAACACTCTAACTATTAAGACGTAAAATACAGAAAAAAAAGGAAAAGTAAAGTTTTGGAACGACATTCAAGCATACCTTCCCCTTCTTATACGGCTCCATTCTTCTCTGTCCATAGGGTAGACTGTCTATACCTCCTTGTCTCTTTTACACCCCTCTCATTTTCGGACCTTCGTTTTTCATCTATTCTTTCAAGTTTTCGTCGCCGACGGGGGAGTAAAGGACCGGGGTCGGGCCACCGGCGTGGGAGTCAGGGCAGTGGTAGAGACGTCACCAGGTGGGGGTCGTCACCGTGGTAGGAAGAGAACCAGTAGAGGACTTTGCGATGTCAGAATAAATTTAATTGGGAGAATACCCGAGGTTATCATCAGTAGTTTAGTAGTGTAGACCGACAAAGGAGAGACTTTCCGGAGAACGTAAGGGCGGAAGATGGGAGTCCCGAGACGGTAAATGTAGGTGTCCACAAAAACAGGTAGTACACATTCGAGATGTCCTCGGGATGAAGGAGGGACTTCACTCACAGGGGGTAATTGGGGGAAGATTGAGTAGCACGTTTGACAATCTTCGGGTACACTAAATACCCTTAGACCCACCTCGCATATGTCCCTTAGAAACACGATTGAAACGTTGAAAAAGAAGATTTACTTTTCAATCTTCAAGGACCAAAGGAAGTAAAGTGACTGACTAATAAAGAGAGAGGACGAACGACGAGGAAAAGAGTATTTGAACTACAAGGGAAGAGTCAAGAGGTAATTTGTAGTGGGTTACGTATAACCTAAAGGATCGTACCCGACATCCCACTATCTGAGAACAGTTAATAAGAACCACGTAGAAGACACATCGTCAATACCCCCTCTTATGTCCACAGTTTTGCACAAGAGACGGAAATTAATCTTTGAAGAACCAATCTGGAAACTCTGGAGTCATGTAGGAAGGATGGATTGGTTGGATAAAGGGTCATGGATCGACTGCAAGGGTTAATTAAGTAAAGAAATGACCGGGTGTAAGTACGGCAAGAGTAAAGACGGGTATGTGAAAGTGGACCTAACGGGAGACGAACAAGTCCACAGTCTGTAGGAGGTTGCGGCTCTTACTCTGAGAAAAGACCAATCCGGTACTCCTGGTGGAGCAGGAGTGATTAAGAGGTAGAAGTGGTGTGGACAATCTCTTGGGTCTCAGACATAGTGTGTTGTCGTTCAAAAATAAAAGTTGAGAGCGTAGAGTAGAGGTATTCCTCAATCGTCCAGAAACTTCAGTCCCCGAAGGGACCACCGAGTCTACCATTTCTTAGACGGACGTTACGTCCTTTGGGTCCAAACTAGGGACCCACTCCTTCTACGGGACCTCTTTTCCTTGCCGATGGGTGAGGTCATATGAACGGACCTCTTAGGGTGCCTGTCTCCTCGGACCGACAGGGACCCCAGTGCTTCTCAGTCTGTGCCTGACTTCACTGACTGTGAAAGTGAAAGTAAACTTCAGTCCTTGAAAGAGTACGAAAACTAGAAAATTTCTGACCGTGTACTGACTGAGACATCACGCACAATCGTTCCCGGACGAAAAACTAACTATAAAGTCACGTGAGATGTCTTGTTCTAAACTGAACCAATAGTAAATAACATATAAGATATAAGTCTTTTTCTAATTATTTGTACTAATGTGTAAAAGGGATTTGAAAAAGAGAAATCCATGGATTAGATAAACCTTAGAGTCACTAAAAAATTTTTATCTTATAGAATAATTTTATAGACTTTCGATATACGTCCACGATATTTTAGGAATTTTCCACGTCTTTTTACTCGTCATAACTGGTTTCTTTTGTAATCACTATAAAGAATATAATAAAAAGATACTAATTGACAAATATTCAAAACAGTACGGAAAAAACGTGTTTTAATAGAACTATTAAAAGAGAATTTTTCCTTAGTAATAATTCACCTTTAATTTACGATCCATCCATTTTAATAGAAAAAAATTTCATACAGTCCTATATCGTTTTTCCTGTAATTTATTAGTGTACGAAGTACACTAACTTGAAAATATAAAAAATCTTGATATAAAACGGATCCTTTAATATGTTTAATCTCGTATTAACTCAGTAAAAAATTTTCCTCCCGTCCTTTATTTATTATCTAGGTTACATTTCACAAAACACAAAATGCGAGATCAAGTGTAGTTTGTTTCTTGAAATTTCGTAGACTGATACAGTCAAAAACAATACTCTCTCGTGAAAAGACAACCAATAGTCGGTAATCCATTAGAAAGTATATATCATCGAATTAACTTTTCCGTTATTAGTTCTTTTAATTTTTCTCTCCCCTCTTTTTTTACATTTTTTTTCTCTCTAACATATATTGAGTTTTTCTTTTTTTTTTCTAAACTTTAGTTTATATGACTTTATCTCTTCGCTCTAATTTTTATACGAGGACTACCTAAGTGAAATGTCTCCCGTGTTATGACAACGGTTCCACCTCGGACACTAAACAAACACCCTTTTAATTCTTAGTAATTTGTCCATCTTTTGTCTTCAAACACTTCAATTCACTATGTAGGTTCCAGTGCGTAGTCACACTCCGTCATGGTTCTTACCTTGAAGACTTGGGTCGTGAGAAGAGTAACTAGGATAGGCCACCGAGTCGATATTTGTTAGGTCGACGGTCACGTCCTCTGGGTACAAACTACGACCCAGATCTTCTAGGGGACCCCTTCTTTTACTGTTGGGTCATAAGAACGGACCCTTTAGGGTGCCTGTCTCCCTCTGACCACCCGATGTCAGGTGCCCCAACGTTTCTCAACCTGTGTTGACTCGATGATTTGTTGTTAATCAGGACAATCTACGAAGACGATTTGTAACGAAATGACGACAGAAATGGGAATTGAAGGAGACTCTCAGAATGGTTACATATATAAACAGTCTTCTTGATGCTTAATCTCTCACAGGGTAGTGAAAAAGAGATTTTGTGGGAGTCGTCATTTACGTAACAGATCTGAACTTTGTAGTGAACACGGTAAATTATTAGTCTGTTTTAACCAAACTAAAAAAAAACCATTTGTTAATTGAAGTCGTGGAGAAGAACAGGGTTCAGTTCAGTTTCAAGAGTAAAGGACAGTTTTCGTATATTCGGAGACGTTGAGACTCGGGATCTTATAGGTATAGTTTTGCTTAGTTGTCATCTTCAGTATACCTGACACGGAACAACATAACTAATTATTTACTCCGACTTATGAAATTGTCGTATTTGTTTTTAGTTATCGTCTCGACAAGGACCTTGAGTTAGGGTAATAAGAAAGGGACTGTGGTACATTAAGAGTAAGGTAAGTCTTTTGTAACGAAGTCTCTTCAGAGTTCATTATGTTTTCCGTTTAGTGAGTAAATATCCTTCATTTGTTTTACCATACAAAACTTTGTGAATTCTTTACTACTGTAGAAAAGTTACAGAAAACTGAGTATCATACTTAAAATTTGGTGTTTATCAAACTTCCTGTTATTTTAATATGTAAAACACACGATTCAGTGAAGTCAGCACAGACTGAGAAACGTCAGGATGCCTGACATTGGGTGGTCCAAGGAGATAGGTACCCTTAACAGGTCCGTTCTTATGACTTCCCCCAACGGCACGGGAGGAGGTACACAAGATGGACTGGGGCCCTATCTTAGACGCGGAGGACACAGAGGACGTAACCGTCCGTCCACCACCACCACCACAAAAAAAAAGTGGTGATCACGGTGGACCCTTTAGGGATGTAACAGATACTCTTTCGATATTCATCGAGGTCATCACAATATTTTGTAGTTGAACAATACAACGAAATAAAAAGTTTATAACCCTTTCACTATCAATGTTCTCTAACGTAAAAAAGTATCGACACTTAGAATCGTATGTATTGATTAATTTAATTTTAACAGGTGTTACTATTACCGCCCTTTTTAATACCGTGGTTTACGTTTTCGACTTTTCTATTTGTTTTTGATTTAAGTGGTAATTCCAGTATATATATATTAAAAAACATAGATGAATGCTTATGTATGGAAATTTTTCTCGACAATAAATGAAAAATTTTATGGTAACAAACCTAAAATACTATTTTCCGATCTAAAAGTTTTAAGGTCAAAGGTTGGGTCAAATCTCGAAACAAGAAGATCATACAGGTCAGAATTTTGAATTTATCATTCGTAAACGGACTAACTTAAGATAAAACATAAAACAACTTTACGAAATACGATTAGGGTGTATAATTTCACATGAACCTCCCTCTTTTCTTTTTTTTGTTGTTGAGACTAAATTCTTTTGTATGGACTGTACTCTTCTCGACTCCTTGATACAAACGATAACAGAAACATAGATAATACAAAGTATCCTTAAAAATTTCGGTTATCATCGATCTAAATATACGACTCAAGACTGTTTTGACGATAGTTACACTATCCATGTTCTTAAAAAATTGTATATGACTTTTCAAAGAATACCGTTCCCATGACTAAATCAAAAATTAGAAAAATTAAAGGAAAACTTAATAAACATGGATAGTATAACCTACGTAGATTCTGTGGACATTATTTACAAATCGATTACTGAATCTTTTACTGACGGGTCTTTACTCTTTCAATTGGAGAATTGAATCTGGATATAGTGTGATCGGAGACGATCACCAATCTTACCTGACTCCCGTTTGGTGAAAAAAAAATCTTAACGGTCTCGGACTCGGGGTAGGTGTCCCTTAACAGAAGTGACAAGACCCGACTTAAGATTCTTCGTCATTACAATCATACATTTAGAGTCCACTACCTATTCTCCTCGTCGAACCTAGACCCTTGGTGACTCCATAAACGTTCAAAGTGTATACAAAGAGTGTACGTTTCCATTTAATTAGAATCAAGATTCGATCAGTCAACATATTTTTATAAGACGAAGTCACAGAAGTAAAAGGTTTACTCCTTTGTCTGTCGAATTTAACGAACAGATTATCGTTTGTAGATGATTCACAGTTTCAACTCTGACTCTAAGTCCTGACTAGAATTAGGTCACGAGTAAAGGGGTAGACTGGGACATGGTAAAGAGAGTGCTGGAACCATTACCAAATACACTTTTTTTACTTTCGACGAAGTGTATCAATTCATGGACAGGTCTATCGAACTTAAGTTCGTACTGAAATTGTCAACTCCTGTCTCGACATCGTAAATTAATAAAAGATACAGATCACGTTTTGTATCAGGAGGGTTCATAAACGTCGAACATACTACGTTAATCTACTGACCCTACCTTTTATTCTAATAATTATACACACTACCTGTCGAGACCTGTCAGTGTATTTTGATTATCTCTCGATCAAACTAAAAAATTAATTGACCAACAGTACCTCCTGTTCGTTCTACTGTCTACAGACTTATAAACCGGAATGAATTGACACTGTATTACAATTTTACAAGATCTCTATTAACAACAAACCGTAGGAAGTGTAACTTTTCCTATCGGTTAGAGACATTATCAAAAGATGTTACTGATTCAAAGTCAATTACTACTCTGTTTTCTTCTTTTTAATAACCAGTTTGGTTAGAAGAAGTCGGTAATTTATTGAAAGTTCAATTTTTTTTTTCCTTTTTTTCGTCAAATTATAAATAGAGAAGAAGTAAGTCCGACGACCATAGTATCTTTACAGACGTGTCTAGTCTGAAAGACTGAATCCGGTGACGAAATATTATTGTATATAGATAAGTTCATTAACAACTATCAAAAACAGTATCGGTGAAATAGTTTATCTACAATATACACATATACATATATTTACCTTCGTTTTCATGAAAATCAAGTAATCTTAACTCTCTGATCTATAACATTTAACTAAACAACACTGTGATATCTCTTTTAATCAAAATTGGTAAAACCAACGGAAATAAACATATCATATTAACTTAGACTTTTTATTAACAAGTGACTCACAATTGAAATTTAGTATAGAAAGACAAACACAAGAAATTTTTATATGAGTGACACATCGTTAACAATCCTAAATTAAATTAGATAAAGAACGTCGTACTTTTTCACGACCCAGACGTCAGTGTAGGGAGTGACATTTACTTCGATCTCACCATGGACTTAGATCTCCTAACCACTTTCTCAAATCGCCTTTATTTGTATCAAAGGTAAAGTTACACTTCAATAAAGTCTCTTATTCTACGTATTCTACCTCAGGAAATTCATCAAACCTGTACTTCGTATCACCAGGATGTCCTTTCTCTGAAGTAGAAAAGATCTAGTTACAATCTTCAACCATGTTGAGACACTTGGTAAACCTCGATATTCAATTGAATAAAAGAGTTCTGAACAGGATGAAGATTTTGTGACTGTATCGGTACCATAGTTTGGTCAAATTCATAAGATCACGTGAAGAAAATTTAAAAATATATAAAGAGATACAGTGACCAATAGTACTATTATAAAATTACCACTATTTTTCTGTCTTCGACATTTGAAGGGACAGATCCTGCCCCAGTTCTACTATGTCAAATTTTCTTACTTTCCTAACAAATCGGATGAAGTGTAAATAGGTTGGTTCATTCATTAAAAACTGACCAAACGATAGATTTTATAAAGAGATTGACATTACGAATATATCAAGGTATTTTATTCACGATTAATAAAGTCCGTATATTTTTTTTCTAAAAATTTATAACGAGTCAATAAGGATTTTTAAAGAAGAAACCGCGAGTCGTACTAACGAAATAAAAAAATTTCATACTCAGTCAAACCAACCTTTAGACAAGGAATTGTCGGATTCTCACTTCATACACAAAAGAATCAATATCTAGGTTTACTAGAAAAACGATAGACCAAGTTTCCATCCTTCGTTCTCAAAAGGGACGACATTGAGATCCAAAAGAAATTTTCACAATCCCAATCCCAATGTATCGGTACTACTGACGTTTGACATGACTTCGTTAGACCAACCTTTGATAAAGTACAAGATTAAAAAGACTAAGTGACACTACATTTTACCTTTTCTCTCGTGATAGAAGAGAAAGATACACTTTTTTTTTCAATGTATCGGTAAAATCCGGATAAGAACCTAGATAAAGGTGTAGATATAATTCTTCTATAATCTAATACATTAACGGATACTAGGACGTTTGTGATTATCAAGATACTAAGAAAGTATGTACTGTTTTATTCCTATATCTTCTTACTCACAGAGTCAACTATAGTGTTGGAGGGGGATGGATATGTGTGTTATCACCGTGTTAATTATAATTTTGACAAAAAGAATTATGGACTTAGTTCATGTATAATGGTACGACACACCGGAGAAGAACTGAGTGACAGTTGGGTCACTCTAACCTCTCAACAGGACATCCCAATTCATTGTTCCAAAACATGAACCGGAACGAGATAGACTGTCGAAATGGTTGTAATATTGATTTCTATATATTGTAAGTACAGTTCAACTACCTACAGATTTGTCACGTCGTTAAGGATTATCGTACATACTTTTTTGTCTCAAAATTTCAGAACTTTAATTTCCGACTACTCCACTCAAGTCATTTACTTCGAAGATAAAACCAGTCACCAATCATATTAAACGTATATGTGTTACCTTTTCTAACCAAGTTAAGTCAGCGAGTCAGTACAGTCTGAGACGCTGGGGTACCTGACGTCGTACGGTCCGAAGGGACAGGTAGTGGTTAAGGGTCTCGAGTGAGTCTGAGTAGAGGTAACTAAACCACTATGGTAGGTTGGTAGAGTAGGAGACAGTAGGGGAAGAGGAGGGTGGGAGTTAGAAAAGACCGTAGTCCCAGAAAAGGTTACTCAGTCAAGAAGTGTAGACTACCGGTTCCATAACCTCAAAGTCGAAATCGTAGTCAGGAAGGTTACTTATACATCCTGACTAAAGGAAATGTTACCCGACCAACCTAGAGGAACGTTAGGTTCTCCGAGAGTTCTCAGAAGAGGTTGTGGTGTCAAGTTTTCGTAGCTAAGAAACAACGAGTCGAAAGAAATACCAGGTTGAGAGTGTAGGTATGTACTGATGACTTTTGTGTATCGAAACTGATCTGTCTGGAAACAACCGTTTCATAGAGACAAAAAATTATACGACAGATCCAACCAGTACCGAAAAGAAGGTTCCTCGTCTGTAGAAAATTAAAGAACCGACTGCAGTGGTAGATGTCACTAAAGTCTCGGGTTCTTTCATTTCAGAGAGTAACAAAGATAACAAAGGGTAGATAAACGGTACTTTACTACCCTGGTCTCCGGTACTAGAATCAAAAGACTTACAACTCAAAATTCGGTTGAAAAAGGGAGAGGAGAAAGTAAAAGTAGTTCTTCGAGATCAAGAAGAAGTGAAAGACGGTCTTCCCACCACAATAGATGTAAAGACTCCAATAACTATAAAACTATAGTTAGAATTAAGGTCGAACACGAAGTAGGTCGGACCGTAAAGTGTACTACATAAGACGTATATTCAATTTTTTCGACCCATTGTTATATGTCGTAACTGCATGAGGAAAGGGTTAAACCTTGGTCAGACAACAAGGTACAGTTCAAGATTGACAAAGAAGAACTGGACTTATGTCTGAAGAATCCTCCGTCCAGTCCACAAGACCATGAGGTCAGAGAAATTCTTAAAAGGTATTAAACACTAAGTGTGTCAGTTTCCGAAACCAACATCAGTTATTTCGTTTTCATATACAAAAAGACCTTGAGAGAACGAAAAAACTACTAGGTTCCCTATAACCGTTAAACTAGACACAAAGCAGACGGAAGAGATTTAGGTCGAACTAGTAGACCTTCAAGTGTCAAGTACATGACAACTTCGAACCGAACGTCTTAAAACTCATAATGAAACGATCGTACACTCTACTCACGTTAACACGCCATCAAACTTGTAAGAAACCGTAACGGAAAGAAACCCTAATCTTTCTTTTGACTGGAAAAGGTCAGGACACCGGAAACGACTCAAAAGGTTTAAACGGTCGTATAAATCATGTCGTGAAAGTGTCGTAGTAGAAAATCCTAAACTTTATCGAGTTGACCTTAAGATAATGGAGGTGATCGAAACAAGTATCACTACGAAGGATTCCGGGTGAACTGAAACGTAAGGTCCTACAGACCGAGATCCAATCACTAGTGTGTCGAGACCAACAGACCCAGTACTAGAAAAAACATGTCAAGAAGACACATGGGAACAGTGGAGAAGAATTATAGAACACGAAGACAATCTAGGTAAGATAAAGATAGAAAATAGCACGGGTAGAAACGTACTTTACAAGGGAACCGTAGAGATTAAAAGAACTTCTCTAGAGATCAGAAGGCGTAAGATAACAAAAGGAGACAAGGAAACGTGACTAGTGACTCCTTCCGAAAGAATAGAGAGGAACGATAAGAAACTTTGACGTAAGTTTACCCATAAAAGAGGAAACGAAAAGTGAAGAGAAGAAAAGAGTCGATAAACATTCCTGAAAACGGAAAAACGCAAAGGAAAAGAACCTCTACCAGAACTAGTGACGGAGGATATGTTACAGTGCTTGGAGGTAGGTATCAAGAAGTCCGTGAGACAGATAGTCTAGATTAGGGAACTTAGATAAACAGTGAAGGTGAACTAAATCCAGTATGGACTTGCCAGATCATCAAAAGGGATAAAAGAAGTTAAATTCAGACTTAAACCGTTATTCTTCAAGTACTAGACTCGGTATCAGTCGAGGGCCAGCACACACACACACACACACACACACACACACACACACACACACACACACACACACACAAAGGACTGATATATCACGAAGAGGTAGAAACCGACGTTTCTTATATTTGTCATAGGTCACATATCTCAACAGAGGATACAACAACCTTGTCCCACAATCGATACTGGTCACGTAAGAGAGTCGTTTTAAGATAATCGGAAACTGAACGAAGTAAAACATGAGGTTCCGGTTTAAACGGACAACGAGGTCCAAAGAGAACCGAAGGATGAAAAGGTAAGGTCAGGGGATAATACTTTTCCTGTAGACAAAAGTCACAATAAAGATCTGTCAGAACATCCAGAAGTATCTTGGCAAACTGAAACCGAAGAAGTCGTAATGACCAACCCCATATCCGAACCTAGTGACACTATAACTTACCGAACGGAACCTTTATTGTCTCTAGTAAGACAACAAAAACTCTAACGTAGGTTCATGACGTAAAACCTGAAAACAACTGATACTACCGATGAGGTAAAGAAGATTCCATAAGAACGGTTGTCATGATCTATATTACCAGTAGACTCAATTTAAGTGGGTAAGGTCAGGAAAAATCAAGTCACTAAGGATTTTACAGCTGGTGAAGGTTAAAAGGAACTAAGTACCTGGATTGTAAGATCCGAAGATACGTTATAACGAGAAATGTCGTATCCTGAAATGAAGGTAGTGGCCGGTGTAGGTGTTCACCCGTAACAAAAACGAAACCGAGGTAGAGAAGTAAGAAAGACCTTAATCAAGAGGTGAGCAGAGGAATCGTATCATCCGTGGATGACTGGACCCCTAAAGTAGAAAGTCACAGGATACAAAAACGGAAAAGTACGATAAGTACCCCAAGGGTTCCGTTCTTATTACTTCACCAAACGTAAGGGAAGAGGTCACCCGGTGTAAAACAGTCTTGAGAGGTGGTACTGGGCACGAAAAACCCACCGGGATGTACCGTACCGAGTATCAAAGTAACAATCTGTTCCGACACCAGGTATACTAGTCAAACCAATCAAAAGACACTAACACCCAAAGTAAGACAGACGGGAGACTACCTATTCCTATTCTCCCAATACCTTCGAAGGACTACCCTCTCTGACTGCCTCCCCCTTTGACCCAGAAGAAGACCACCCGACCTGGTACGAGTCATTGAGAAATTAGGTCAAAAGACAGCTACAAGGGAGGAAGAATAAATTGGACTCCGGTTTGATACTACCTCCATTACTTCTATTATAACTGGAGGAAGATTTCCAGGGTAGGACGTAAGTCACGAGGTCGGGACGTCGTCCGGTAGAAGTTGGGTCCGGAGACAGTCTCTGAGGACATGTGAATACCCGTTCAGACTCAGTCAGAGAAAACCCCAGTGTCGAGGAAAGAGGACCCAGGACAACGTGTGTTCCAAGACAAACACGGGAGGTTCTCAGACAAGGGGGTCAAGACACATTCAAGACCGCCGAGATACTACCCCAATTACCGTTGAAGGGGGTTCTCTCGAATCCGGCATGGGTCCAAAGACGTAGGTCTCGGGGACGTGGACACCGTCCGGTGACGACTGGGTATAGAAGCGTCCTCTGTCAGTGTCATGACCGAGTCAGAGACACCCTAGAGACCCAGGAACACTCGTGTTCCAAACAAACTCGGGACACTCGTAGAGACTGTCCATTCCCCAAACTAAGATTTACACTAAAGTGGGGAGGATGACAGAAAACCCCCCGAAGAGAAAACGGGAACCTGTACCCCATAGATAAAAACCAATTGTCGTAAAAGTAACCATGTCCAAATGATAAGTAGTTGTCCAATCCCTCCTATAAACTTTTGATATTAGAATCCGATGTTTCATTTATATTGTAGACACACGTCTAATCATCGAAATATTTTCTTCAACAATCAGTGAGTCAGCACAGGCTGAGAAACACTGGGGTACCTGACATCGGACGGTCCTGGGAGACAGGTACCCTAAGAGGTCCGTTCTTATGACCTCACCCAACGGTAAAAGAAGAGGTTATTTTCTTCATTACTGAGAGTTTACAAACAAGGGAGTGATGGGTGAACTGTCTATGACGAATATACGTACAATGACTAAAAAAAAATATACTGTGGTCTCGATTTTCTTTGACGGTGGTTCAATCACTATAAAGAAATGAAGATCGAGTCAGTTTAGAAATGGTAAACTCCAGAGTCACTATTACTTATGTGACGGACAACACTTCGCACCTACGTTTGGTGTGTCTTTCTGGACAACTGAATTTTTTATAACTGTTGAAGGTCAACTCTCAATACAAAATAAGTCACCCTTAAAAATCCTGAAGTCCGTACCCTCTGTAGTTAGAGTTCACTGGAACTCTCTTGACAAGGATCCTCTATTCTCCTCCTCAGTCCAATATATCTAAAATGTTGTTTCCTGTCCATCAGACATGTAATTTTCTAATAACAATTGATTTCTTTTGGTCTATTGGGTGTATTTTCTTAAATCATGAAAAGATACATGTCCTTCTAAGTTCTCAGACCCGAGTGACTTTATTAAGGAAAGTATACATGGAGTTGGTAGACCCCGGTCAAAGGACACAGTGCAGGACTCGAAGGACAAGAGTTCCGAGTGGCACCCCTCACCGATGTCAGATCTACCGTCCATAAGAAGAGGAGTGACTCAAGGACGTCTCAAGTGAGGTTAGGGACTACCGACACGTCAGGAACAAATGACAATACTGTCCTTTATAAGGTAAAGAGTCTGGTATGGATCCGAGGTCTGGGTGAAGAATAAAGTAGGTACTCGTCCCTGGTCTCGTTTCGTCTTCACAACACCTCTCCCGTTGACTGTGTCTCTGTCCGACCTTTAACAGGAAGTTTCGTGTCAACTTTCTTACTCCTACGAAATAGGGTCTCTTCTCCGAATGTCCCAAAACTTTATCGAAGTGTATTTAATACACAATATTCTTACCCACAGGAAAGGTTTAGTACACTGTTAAATACAATCGTCAATAAGACCTAATACTTACCACTCGTAGAGTAATATACACAAGGAGTACGGTGTGTTGATTTGTCAGGATTGTTACATCCTGTCATTATAAAACGTTTGTATAAAGAAAAAGAAAGAAATCAAGTATAATGGTGAAGTTAATAATAGAAATCACCCGTCTATGATGAGTTTAAATCAACTAGGAAAAGGGTAACTATACAGACACTACCCAGTATTATATCAATTTACCTTGTATTTTTGAATTAACTTTCTTTATAATATCTATTAGATGAACTTTATGTCTACCAGGGGAGGAAAGGAAGACTTTATTAGACGACACTATCTCTTGTTCATTTGTTGAAAGAGCTTTGATTTGAGGTGGGTATAAACTTGACTCAAAGAAAACAAAAGTAATAATACTAATACGTCACACAGTGTCGTAGAACCAGATGACAATAATTACTTATACAGGAGTACCCTTAGACAATTGATAACCACTAATGTATGCTCCAAAAAGTAACGAGACAATTATCGAACGGGAAAAGGACACATTGAGCAGGAGGAACCACAGACAGAGAAGGATCCCATATGTGAACTAGTCTCACATCTCCCCTTAAGATGAAGAATCTCTTCAACGTTACTCTTTTCTTTAAATCTGTCTTCGTTATTTCGTTTTACTAAGTAAACTTAGAAAAATAATACAACGATGTTACTTATAGACACATTGTTCAAAACAGTATCCTTTAATATAATTTCTCTAATACCAATCCGAATACGAAAAGGTTCAATTCAAGTTTAATAAAAGAAAAAGGATTGAAAATGTTATAAGAATTTTAAAGCGTTTACATTTGTTCGAACCCTAGTCATTATTTAGTTACTTAGGTGTATGTTAAAGTTAAAACCAAAGAAGATATAGTTTCTCTCCAACAAAATAAGACAAAAACAAAGAATTAATCGTCTTGTCTTCCCCAAATCGACGACGAAAATAATTCCGCTTACCGAACGTAAATGAGAACAATTTGATAAGACACGACAGACTAAATGTCCAAAAAAAAAAAAAAATCAAGATACATATGGACATAAACGAGAAAAGGTTTAATAAAAGGGTAAATCGAATAATGTCTTACAACCCGTCTCAAGGGACACGATATACCATCCAGAGACAATCAACAGACCAAATTTATACCGTCATACATATACAGTCAGAATTTAAGAGTTAGATAGGGAGGAGGAGTAAAGGGGAGTCATTGTTTTTTAAGTAAGAGATTCAGACACTCAAACAAAGAATGTCTATAAAAAAAGGAAGTAAGTGGTTCATATCAAATACTCACGACAGACATTTTGTTAGATCGGTTTAATAAGCAAATAAAATTTTATACAAATACGTATACGATAGAGATTATTCTGTGTTATTAACTGTTGTCACCGTATTCAAGGTAAGTTTCCATCTTCACCTATCTTTGTAAACATAGACACACATACGACACGTATACTCGGGTGTCCCATCATAAAGAAACAAAAGACTTACTGGTTCGTCAGAAATGGTTTCCGTCAAATTTTTTTTTTTTTTTCCTGATTGTCGATAATTTCAGAAGAAAAATTCGAGTTTAATAAAATTTGTTGATTAAGTAAAATTGATATCGATATCAAACAGGAGAAAACATGGATTAGGATTTATAAAACACGAACGAGATTCAAACAAATTTTACGTCCATATTTTTACATTAACCGACAGTAAATTTAATTCTGTTCTATTTACCAAATAAAACCTTTCACATCAGAAAGTCATTACATTTGATTAGAAGAAATTTGAGTCAAATAGAGGATAAAATTTTGGAGGTCACCAAAATATACACGACAAATGATATTTGGAGACTACAGAAGGTGTGTTCTTCTTACTTAAACTACAAGATTTGGATCTGAACCCCGGGAAGGTGTCTTTAGAGTAGAATAAAAAGATTTTAAAAGAGAAAAGAGGTTATGGTTTGTGGACACCGGTCTTACCGAAGGACCCATAAGGAGTGTGTACGTAAGAAAGTAGTCAGAATGCAGATTTCTACGGAAAAGGAATATGGAACGTATGTTTAAGCTGAGTATCCAGGTCTGTTTAACTTCAGGATAGAAAGGGTACTTGTAACTCAGATCAATTCGGTGTGGGTAGTTAAGGGTCAGGTCGGAGGATCCCGAGACAGTGACACCGATCAGTACTCCAGTGACTCTACGCGTCTAGAATAGAAGGGTCGTCCCGTGGGACTCTTGTGACAACTAGTAGTGTCTGTTCAAAATATAAGTAAGATCCTATAAACGTATCCGTACCTTGTTTACGACGTAAATACAAACCTTCCGAAATGTGGACTTTCACAGATTGACTATTTCGTCCCGTAGACTCGTATACTGTCACAAGGGCAGATGTTCCCATAAAAGGATAGTTAGTCTTAAAAATCATAACATACTTTTCGTAGTCAGTTTTGTTCATCCTATTAAGTAAATGAATAAGTTCTATAAAATTTATCATCCTCGAACGTGAGTAAGAATCGAACTTGGTATGTTTTAACGTTTAAAATATTAAGTTTATACCAACTTGTAGTCGTTTAAGTATACCAAGTTGACTTATAAACGGTTCTGGATACCTACATCATCATTCATGACACACACACACACACACACATACACACACACACACACACACGAATCAGCGAGTTAACACAAGTTGAGAAACACTGGGATATCTAACATCAGACTGTCCGAGGAGACAGGTACCCATAACACGTTCCTTCCTATGACCACACCCAGCGGTACGAGAGGAGGTCCCCTAGAAAGAGAGGGTCCCTAACTTGGACGTAAATCCAAGCACCTCAGAGTACGTAACGTTCGGTTAAGAAATGACAGACTCGGTGGTCCCTTCGGGGTCATCATTCATTAGCTTCGACAGAAGTACGTCAAATATCAGAGTAGTTGACTTTCTTAATGGGAACGATAAAGATTCGGTGACTCTTGCAGTCAAGAACAGATCTAGTATAATACTGACCGAAATAAACTTGTATCCAGGAACGTTGTCAAAGAATCACATCAAGGGTCACTACAAACTACTCACTTATTATCAGAAAAATTAGGTAGACTTTTCTGACTCTACATGGGTCGATGAGAATGCAGGTAAATTTGAAATAATATACAGGTAAAGGTAGTAAGGGTATTCGGACAATTACGTAGAATACAACGGAGGATTTAATTATTTGAATTAAAATTTTTTAAAAGACGTACGTCAATAAGTTGAAGGAAAACAACTGGGGAAAGATCAAGAGGGATTACTCTGGTTCACGACAATAGAGTATCGATCATTCTTATTAACGAAGAGTATAAGTAGGTGAAAAACTAATAATTCTGAATTAAGTCAAAATAGGAATCGGAAAATTAAAAAGTCTGAGATTCTCCAACTGGAGAATTACAAATAGGAATGTTTTTTTGGTAAGACGGAAGGGGTCACTGAACGTAACGAATTTATCAAAGGTTAAGGTGGGACGAAAAGACCTTCATCTCACCGTATTACTCACCTTATTCTGTTTCACAAGGGGTACGGAACTACCATTGCCTACGGAGTGTCCAGAGAAGTCTCAATCCCTCCATAAAAGACATAACGGGAGGACTACTATTGGTCGTATAAACACCGGAAAAACTGAGTCTTGTCGTGTTTCCTGAAGACCGTGGTATTTCGTCTTGTGTCACTGGGATGCAGAATTGACATTTTAGTCTCGGGTATCGAATTTTTGATCTCTACCTCAAACAAATAAAGACTCACGAATAGAACTTATCCGAATATAATTTTTATTAGAAGACATAATCACCTAAAAGTGTTTTGAACCGTTCAGAGATAGTGTAAAAATTAAACAAGGAAAATTGTCGGGATACCCATTTAACTCCACTAAAAGAATACTAGTTTGAACATCTTTTCTTTTATTCCTAAAGTCCAAAATGAGTATTAAGTAATTCTTTAGGTAGTCTTTGATTCCTATCTTAGATTCGGGACCGGGTACCAAGTAAACTGATACGATTCATCACAAAACCGTACAGTGTTTGATCCTTTCAACCTACGATAGTTCTGGATGGAATCCTTTTTTTTTTTCAGAATTTAGGACCGATTATCCTGTAACAATAACTTAGTCAAAACTGACAAGAAGGATAATAGAAAGTAGGAGAGAAGACCAAGTCACCAAAGAACCACAAAAATTCGAAGACGATGGAGGATAAATTGACCCTAATAATCTAACACAATGATGAGTATTATTTGATAGAGTTTTCGTAAACCGTAAGGTGAAATACAAATAACCACAAACTTCATAGACGAGACCAAAGGGAAGTCCATATGACCGGAATCTAACTAAAAATTGTGACAAAACTTTGAGTCACATGTTAAAATCTGTTTGGAAATTTCTGACCAGGAAACTAAGTACATTATGATGTTCTCAAACAACCGAATGGGCTTAGAACATATTAAGAGTCCACAGACATACACTTTTGGGTTTTATTGTGGAAGGGTTTCATAAACGAAAAATGTAATTAGAATGGGTTATCTTTTAGAAGAACATCTTAAGATAGAGTTCTTCGTTCATGTCAAAGTAGGGTTCTTATACAATTCTACATGATATCTGGGAGTAACTGACCGAAGTCAGTTCTTACTATACATACACCGAGAAACGTAAGGAGTCCTGAACCCTGTGGTTCAAAAATAAAAAAATTTCATCTCGTAGTAAATCCTGAAGGGACGGTGGGACGGATTCGATTTGAATACAAATGACACCATGGAGAACCAAATGTCACAATTGATGAAAGATACCGAAATAATAAATTAGACATAAAACACTAAAACAACGTGAAGTTTTTATTTTTGTGACGTAATGTCATAGGAGTGTATGCTGTTGATAAAAATTTTAGTCCAATAGAAGAATTTCTCCGACGTAAAGAGGAACATTACGAAAGAACACTGGATTAATTCGACTGTAACAAACGGACTTTCTCACGGTAATTGAACATCGAAAAAGGTAAACTTACTACTCCACAGTACTATAGAATTCAAATTCCATTACTGTGATTTCAACACGGTCAAATACAGTCCGCCGGAAGAACTGGAGAAGTCTCGTCCACGGTTCGAAAATCGGAAAACTACTCGTTTATCGTCGGACAGGTTGCGATAGATTCTCTAAAGTATTTGATACCTCTTTTACATGAATGTTTCCTCCAAAATCAGAACAAGAATAAAATAAGTCAAAGTAGTGAGTGCATAAAGTCTCAGTATCATAGTTCAACGATCTGACATAGACTTAACAAACTTTGGTTCTGACAAATGACTGGTCCTGACTTAACACAGAGGAAGTTATCGTAAGGTAAGGAAGGGATGCACAGTAGCTTACTTGTGTTTAGAGAGTTCTGCTCTCGAGACGATCCTTGACACCCTCGTGTCTTACCTGGTCTAAGTTAACAATAGACTAACTGAAACCTGTACACTTTCATACTTTAAAGGAATTAGAGAGTGACGAAGTTATAAGGACAGTACAGGGTGAACACTAATCTTTCTTTAAAAGGACATATATCTTTTATCGGTAGAATAATCTCTTTAGTAACAGTTTTGTTCCAAACTCTATTACGATACGAAATAGAAAAGAAAACGGTAAAGGAAAGTAAATTTGATAAAAAGTACACTTTCGAGATAATTTGAAGAAATATTACTTATGTTTATGGTTTTAATTTCTAATAAGATCCTTTCCATAAATGAGAGACCCTACTGGTGTCACGTGTACTAAGAATGAGGAGAATAAATAAACGGGTTTACGGATCTGTATTTGGAGAACATTTACGTCTTAGAGTCAATCAAAGGTCCCAATGGTAATAAGTTCTGACGAAGAGAAAATCATACTCAATCAAGTCGATGAGTCAGCACAGACTGAGAAACGCTGGAGTACCTGACGTCGTACGAGAAAGTTGTATTTGTTGTAATCAAAACTTACTATCTACCTAAAAGTGGTGTAAAGATCCCATACAAACATTCCCAGGATGAATTCTCTTTGCAAAGTACCGAATTTGTTTTAGGTGAGAGATCCGAGAATCCATCTTAGAGTCTTTTTCAGCAAATTGTAGATTTAATTTAAGTCATACTTCTGTCACCTCATTACTTTACTGGTCGACCTTTTCTACCTGAGAAAGTTTACGTTGGTTCATTCTAAGAGTTACACTTGTAGACTCGGAGGTGTCTGTATCTGGTAAGAGAAGGTTTCATACCTTCAGAAACATTTGTGACTATCTGCATACAGTGTATAGTTCTGAGATACCCGTTTGACACTAAAGTTGTACTTGGGATTTAAGTAGTATTATTACTTAGACTGTAACTTTTATACAGTCTATTTATTTAGTCTATTTATTTTATTTACGTATAAAATACAACCTTTCATTTACAACTTCAGTTGATCACTCAGAGATCCTCCCAAGAATTTTTAAATAATTATTTCTTTACAGGTCTAAGTCTATATACTTTTTATCATTACGTTAAATGTTAACACGGAAAATTATCCACGAGGAATCTATAGGTGTTTAGGGGGGATGATGGGGAGGTAAATTTTTTGAAACGTAAAGGGTCACTCATGTTGAAAACGGGAATGATAATTATTGAGTAGTGTTACTGTCTGTGGATATAATATCATGAATTCAAAGTTTATTATATGTAAAAATGTAACTGTTTAGACGTATAGAACAAGTTTCCTAACAAACACACTTTGTCTCTATATACCTGGGGTGACTAGTTACATGTTTCTAGGAAACAGTTTCTTCAATTTAAATAAAATCGTTACAAGGAATAATTTTAATAAAAATATAAGAATAACCTTGAGATTTTAACTAAAAACAAAAGATGATGTAAACAAATTAGTAATTACTAATAGGACTCGATCGTTAACGTTATATCGATAAATATATACTCCGATTGTATATTAAAATACGTAAACAAACATTTGTCAAACATTCTTTCTTCTACTTAGACAATTAGGTCAACTTATCTGGTATGTACAAACATACCGAGTCAATGACCTATCCCTCCTCATAAAAAGTAAAAGACATCGTCTATTTATAAGTGGTATACGAAATACTAACTCCTAAGTTTCAACTTGACAAAAGCTCTGACCCTCTCCCACGATAACTATGTACACTCGATAACTATAGAAATAAAACTTGAAGGAGATAGAAGGAGACTTTTTCACTACTCACTCTGAGAGTTGATATAGTATCTATTAATAAAAAGTATAATTTGTCACTTTCTAAGATTACACGATAAACTTCGTGAAAAGAAAAAGAATACACCCCTGATTGATATCAGTTTTGACATCAAGTGAAAAGTTCTGATACGGTACCGAAGTCGGAAATTAAAACAGTAACACATCAAATAAGAAGGGAACTGTTACTGTACTCCTGGTTAAAAGAGAAATAATTGTTATCTTTTTACGACTCAAACACTTATTCGATCAGTAAGAAACATAAACCGGCCTGAAGTACAAAGGATAGAATTTGACTGAAATCTTTACCAAATAAAATATAGAACCATTTATATATGGGATATTTGGATCACTAAAAATGAAATTCTGTTATCACGGTCAAAATGGAATCTACTACCAATACGATTCTTAGATAATAATTTTTTTTGATATCCCCTAGATATTTATTTAAGACTTACCGGAGGGAAGTCGGGTTGTTAATAAAAGAGTTTAATTTTTTATTTTTTCAATGAATAGACATTTTAAAACAAAAGTAAAACACGTGTCATTGTTTTTATAGGCTTTTAAAATTATTACCCCGTCCCGACCCACAACCCCACCCCCCGAGATACACCGAAGAGTGACATTCTCTCTTCTCGGTATTAAGAATTACAGGAAGTTAGATCTAGTGGTATCAACGTTTATAAAACAAGTGTTTTTGTTTATTCAAAGATTAAATTCTTTTAACGCCCCTTTAACGAAATCGATTAGTTTAGTTGATAGGAGGTAAATAGTACTGGTGTGAAAGAATCGAGTATTTTTTATATATATTTTACGGTTAATTAAAAGTGAGTTAATCTTTGATCATACTTTACAAAGTATACTAAACTCGAGAAGACTTTAGTTTAGAGAAAAGAGACGATTCTTTTAGAAACTGTAACACCTGTAGAGTAGTTAATAAGTGCGACTTCAAAGAAGGCGTCATAAAGATGGTCATGTTTAGATTCATAATAGTCACACCGAGGACGGTCGTCTGTCCGAAATCCGTGACTTTTTATGTCAAATCGAGATTAGGTTTTAATAAAGTTCAAAGCAATCAGATTTAGATGATTTCTCCTAACATAGTAATTTTCGTTGTTTAATACTTATATTGTATATATTGTATTACTCCTGTCATGTCTAATTGTACTAATTTGTAAATAAATAAAAATTTAAAGAGGAGTGAAAAAGAAACCGTGTAAATTGTTTCGTCTCGGTTTCATAAAGGACGGATTAACGTAGACCTGAAACGAATTTCATCTAGTAAAACAACTTGTTCAAAACCGTAAACTTTAGAAATACGACTTGAGAATAAACAAGACAGAACCTTAAAGTGAATTAATAAGTTGTCAATGTCCTTGCTCTTCCTATTGCCCACTATTTTCGACATTGAACTTTTTATTTTGGAGTATAAGTAAGAAAACGACACTGTCTTTTGTCTAGTCGTATTTGAAGACCCAGTCGATAAACTGGTACTTTTTTATTAGTCCTACCAAAGGTATAGAGGTACACGGTCGACAATTTTAGTTCCTCGGCCTGACCTTTTATTAACCAATTTTATATCTTACAGAATTTATTATTTGACATGGGATTTTTCTATCAGATGATTAGTCATAGTAACTAAGTTGATATAGAAGTAAAATCGGAGTATATATTTACTTTTGTCACCGTCTGAAATAAAACCCCCCAAGGTTTTAGTCACGTTTACCACTGACGTCGGTACTTTAAGTTTCTGCGAAGGAGGAACCTTCCTTTCAATACTGGTTAGATCTGTCGTATAATCTTTCGTCTGTGTAATGAAACGGTTGTTTCCAGATAGATCAGTTTCGACACTAAAAAGGTCATCAGTCTATATCTACACTCTCAACCTGATGTTTCTTTCGACTCGTGGCTTCTTGACGACAAAAACTTGACACCACAACCTCTTCTGGGAACTCTCAGGGAACCTGACGTTCCTCTAGGTCGGTTAGGTAGGACTTCCTTTAGTCAGGACTTATAAGTAACCTTCCTGACTACGACTTCGACTTTGAGGTTATAAAACCGATGGACTACGTTTCTTGATTGAGTAACCTTTTCTGGGACTACGACCCTTTCTGACTTCCGTCCTCTTCTTCCCCGTTGTCTCCTACTCTACCAACCTACCGTAGTGACTGAGTTCCCTGTACTTACACTTATTTGAGACCCTCAACCACTACCTGTCCCTCCGGACCGCATGACGCCAAGTACCCCAGCGTTTCTCAACCTACGCTGACTCGTTGACTTGACTTGACTTTACCTAAGGAACGAAGTTTATGACGGAGTACAGTAAATGAGAAGTTTTTAATCAAGTTTACTAGAAACCTTTTACATTTAGATTGGTACAAGTCAAGTCAAGTCAACGAGTCAGCACAGACTGAGAAACGCTGGGGTACTTAGCGTCGTGCGGTCCGGAGGGACAGGTAGTGGTTGAGGGCCTCAAGTGAGTCTGAGTGCAGGTAGCTCAGTCACTACGGTAGGTCGGTAGAGTCGGAGACAGCAGGGGAAGAGGAGGACGGGGTTTAGGGAGGGTCGTAGTCTCAGAAAAGGTTACTCAGTCGAGAAGCGTACTCCACCGGTTTCATGACCTCAAAGTCGAAGTCGTAGTAACGAAGGTTTCTTTAGGGTCCCGACTAGAGGAAGTCTTACCTGACCAAC